>JABAJY010000168.1:0-39774 GCA_017607575.1 Termitomyces sp. Mn162
CAACTTGTCCTCTACTCCTCCGGACCTCCCCGGACTTGCTCAGATCAATCTCCCCTGGCTATCCTCACAAGTCCCCAGTGCTTGGACCATCTCTGAATGCTTGGTTGTCAGTGCAGGGAATCACGTTCGCCTAGTAAGGGAGACAAGATTAAGACAAGAACAAAAATAGATTCAGGCAGAAATACAAAACAATAACAAGAACAATAATGGAGATAGAGACAAGACAAGACTGGGAGATGGAGGTAAGGCTGAGAGACTGAGAGTAAAGGAAAACATAACACAGAACACAAAACAAGAGATAGAAATAATCAGAAACACATCAGGTAAGGCAATATCAAGGCTAGAATATGAGGAGCTACTCTACAACCTATATACTGACTACTGGAGAGCTCTGGGGGACAGTGGGTGTGGCAGTGGGGCTTGGCAGAGCCACATGGGGTTGACAGGTGTTAGTTGTGATCAGGGGGCAGGCCACAGTGATGTTCTGATGGGATCAGCTGAGAATATGGGTCATCCCAAGGTTGTCATAGTACTCCAGAGTAGGTCAGGTGAACCAGGGTGATGAGCTGGTGATGTATGACGGAGTCAGAAACAGTGGAGGAGGGTTCTCAGGGCTTGGGACAGTCAGGGGAAGTGTTGACAGCTGCAGAGAAGGCATTGGAATGGGCCAGGGGGCTGTCAGGGTTTGCCGGAGAAGCATTGGAGTTACCCAGAGTGGGCATGGAGGGTGTACAATGGTTGGGGGATTGCCAGGGCATTGGAGAGGGACTCTAGAGAAGCAAGTGGGCTGGGAATGATGTTGGGGGTCCAGGGAGTGGGTCGTGACAGTTTCAACAGCCCCCACACAGCCAGCCTCAACATCTCAATCTGATTATCTGCCACTGCCTTCATCCCTAGTACAAATTCCAACACCAATCTCTAATATCTCAAATTATGCCTTTGCCACTACTGCCACCTCAACAATATCTGCTGCCAGCTTCAAATCAGGCCTCAACATCTTTGCCACTGCTGTTGTCTTGACAAATTTCTCTGCAAGCTTCAACCTCAACATCTTTGCAGCAGCAGCTAGCATCTCAACAAATTTTGCTAACACCTTTGACACTGCATCTTGCTTAGCCCCAACCACCTGTGACCTCAACAGCTCCTGTGGCAGGGAGAAGGGGGGGAAGCAAGGATGGACAATAGACCAATAATGGTAATCAATATTGTGTACTAGTAGTTTATTGAGTGCCATCTCATTTCCACACATTTTTGGTCTCTGTAATGTCAAATGAATCCCAAGTAATATGCTCAAATGACAATACAGATATTCATCCAGTGTATATATATCAAGGTACTTTATTCTACATCAAATGTATTGATATGTATTGAAATGTTTCCTAATTACCCAACTTTTAGTCAGTGCTGAGGTTTTACATGATTCAAGTATGTAGTGTATTTGCTATTATGATTTTGCTGTTTTGGAGGCCTAGGCCTTGCTGGGCTTTGTATGATATGTTTTCATCTTAGTTGATTTGAGTGGAGTGAATTATTGCATGAGGAAGAAGAGGCAAACCCAGCCTTAGTTCTGTTGATGGCACTTGTAGACTCCAACACAACTCAGAATATGTACCTTATCAAAGATTTCATCCATTAAGGGTGCCCTTTGCAGCCACACCACCTGCTACTCTCTGCTCATTGACCATAAATTACCAAAACATACCAGTGCACAATGCTGAATGCACTATTTGAAACAATGTTTGCAACCAAGGCCCTGTGCCTTATCATTGAGTGTTCATCTACATTTTATAGTGATCTATACTTATTCAAGCCCCAATTGCCATTCCACATCTGTTGCAAACCCAGGACAGTCTATGATGTTGAATTCCTCTTTCATCAGAGTGTGTAGATAATATCCAAAACTGTATCCATCCTTAAAACTTTGCTTTTTTCTAGGGCATGATGGATCACTGCTGCATACATGGTTTGCCCAATTGTCCCACTCATCTAAGGATGGACCTGAGCAAGTTTGTTTCTCAGCTGTAACATCAAGCAGTATTCAAATGGTTCATCCCAGTTCTCCAGGATGTCCCACATAATGATTTCCTTTTGCCACAATTATAGTTCCAGCTTTGGTTCCTGCAATCTCACCATAGAGGTTCTTGTCCTAAAATCCTTGTCCATCAACATCTTTATATGTGTAGTTGCCTGACCACAGTTCAACATTATGATGGAAGTCCACAGGGTAGTTTGCTTCCCCCAGAAATGCACAACCCATATCAATCAGGCTCTCCTCCATAGATTCATACAAGCTGTCATTCCATTCTGCTATTAGTTTGGAGGAAATAGGCATGGGAGTTATATGATTGATTAAGTGGTCACAGCATTCATTGCATCTATAGTGGTGATTTATACTCATGTTGAAACAGAAAATCATGCAATATCTACTATCTGCACCATGAATTTTGAAACAATCTCAAATGTGTCATCCCAATGAAGTTTCATGTTCTACCCTCCTCTTTCTATGTTCAGGGCTGCCTTGGTTGGTATTGGCAAGGTGAGACAAATTGTCTGAAAGTTTTCATTTCTGAATATGATGAGGGGAGTGTTTTCTGGAGGAGCAAGATATGTTTGAGATGGCCTGCTCAACTCCAGTTAGGATTGCTGATGTGTTTTCCATGTCATTGAGAGCATCTATGGCTTGGAGGCAATCCCTATCAGCTTGATCCAATTTGGCTAGATGTTCTGTTGCCTTCAGTATCTCAATGCTATTTCTATGTTTTGACAATGTACTCCATTGCAAAATTTTGAGATGTTTCCTGTCACCAACCCCAGATAGAATCACATGGAGCTACACAAAATAAACAAAACACTTGCAAGTTGAACAGATTGGAATGTAACAATAGCAATTGAAGGCAAGATATGAGATAGAAAAGCTGATGTGCAAAAATTGAATAAAAAGGTTGAAAAGTAGATTGCAGGTCTACAAATGCCAGGGACTGGGAGGAAAGCAACTGGGAGAGGAAAATGGGAGGCACAAGGAGAAAAATGGCCTGGACAGATCAGCAGTCCAGAAAATGTGACCATCCATCTGAATCAACCTTTAACATGTTTTTTGATAGACACACAAGAACCCACTACTAAAGTAGCAGGAATATCATCTTCTAAATACTTTGCACATGATGATTTCAACCCCCCTGTTTGGCTGCAATGCCCACTACTATTTTGGACTCCATTCCATTGTGACAATTCTGTTGCAGCCCTATACATAACATCTTGCTCTGACATTACTCACCATTTCTTATTCCTGTTCAATAATTGTTGTTTAATAGTTATTATTTAAAAATCATATTGTAAACATAAGCCATTTAATTCATGTTTGTGTTTGTTTCTCTTTCTGTTCAGGGGCAGTCAGCTTCAAACAGGTCTAGACTACAGTTCTATAAGCACGTGACATGCATGTAGAGTAAATTATTCAAGGCAAGTTCAATCCTTCTATATTGGAGCTTGCACCCTGTCTATGTCCACAATCACACATCAACATAATGTTTTCTATAATGTATACTGCACTTGTTTACTCCAGTTTAAACTTGTCATCCCATCCAGCCAAGCCAAAATAGAAAGGTAACATCTGCCACAGATTTTTGCATTGTTCTGCATGTGTCGCTGTGACCTTAGCAGCACACCACATACAAAAGAGCAAAGACCAGACAGTATTCCATAGAGTAAGTGCCTTCAGGGTGTTATAACATGAGAGGGTAGCTTTGCAAAAGAATGAGTGACTGATTTCATCTTGGGCAGCAGGACAAGAGGAAGGGTGTAAACAATGACTGCCAGAAAACTGATGAAACAACCAAGACCATGTATGCTCTGTCTGGGCCAACAATAACCACTGCCTATTGACACACACTTGAGTGATGTCTGCTGCATTCATACATGCAACTGTACCATCAACATGGGTGATGCCAGACTGAATATTATGCTTGAATTGAATCAACAGAGAGTAAAAGAACAAAAACTGAATGTTACAAACCAACAGATAACATTTACAGATATGGTGCAACAGTACAGGTACACAAGATTGAAGACCAAACAAGAGACAGGATGCAAAAAGATTGATCTCCACACTAGGATCTGCTGCCAGAGAGGTATCAATTAGATTGAAAGATAAATTGTAACTATGTAGGGAAGAAAGGAAACAATGCCAAATGTGATCAACAATGGTGGTGTAGACCCCAAATATTGAAAATTTGTCCCCCATGGGTAACAAGGAATGGATGATATCTGGATGCAAAGGCTGGTGGCTCAAGAAAGATCTAAAATAGTCAATATATGTACAATGCTAAACACAAGAGAACGTATGAATCAAGATAATAGATAGCCCTGATAAGAGTATAAAAATCAACAGAATCCTTGCTTATGATACAGATGCTATGAGTCCATCAGTTTCCATGCAAGGGATGTGAATTCCACATGTCCTTAAAGCCTGGAGAGAGCCTGGTAAAAACAGAAGCATGAATATGGAATATTGAATTGCTGACCAACAAGACTAAATTCCCATCAGAAAAAAAAACAGAACGGACCTCAGATACTGTCAGTTCTGAGGACAAAGGGTAATAGCATGCAGGTAGAGGAAAGATGGACATTGTTGCAGTAGAATATCAAGTCAAAGGAGATGTGCATGGGAAAAGGGGTATATGAAACGACGGATAAAATCACATGTGATACACAGAGAAGACAAAAGACATACCTCTTGAGGAGATCGAGATGGGGCAATAGCAAGGGAAACGAATGCAAATTTTCTATTGAACAGTGGATTGCAGGTCTAGAAACGGCACGGACTGAAAGGCATATAGAAATGAAAACCAAAAAGGAAAACGATGAGCAAACGGGAAGAAACGGGCCGGCCGGATCAGCGGTCCGGAAAGCGTGACTTTTTATCTGAATCAACCTTTGACGTTTTTTTCGATAGAGCCACAAGAAACCCACTACATAGTAGCGGGAACTTCGGACGTGATGATTTGGTCCCTTCGAACATACAGATGTAGTATGACCGACCCAACTCATTGCACACATTTCTGCTCGTCCATATCGTCCAAGAGCCAGAGCGCCGTAATCTCAGCCTGCTCAATCTTAGCCCGCTCCTCGCCCCGAGCCTCTGCGAATGCAGTCTCCTTCAGCTTCAGTTTGGCGTCTCGTCTCATATTCTCTGCACCTCATGCTTATCTAGCTCCACCCTTCCTCGGCATAAATATGACGGGAAACGGCGCACCTCTACTGTGAGCATCTTGCAGTTCTCAGTGGCTTATATTAGTAGCACAACCTTCGGCACAAGTGGCTCGTCCTCCCAGGGGTCACTGGCTGACAGAAGAGGTAGAGACAAAGCATGCACGCCAAGGTGATTGTGTCAAACCCGCCTAAATAACGGAGCACGTTGCACACCTCCATGTTTTTGATGTACATAGATACAATGGATGAGCCGGCAACCGCAGTGTTCATTCTTGCGACTCTACTAGGTGTCGGCCAAACCAAGTCACCCAACCAAAAGTGAGGTTGGGTCTGGGTCTTGGCAAAAGATACAGGCCCATGCTAAAGGCACAGACCATAGCTCGACTTTAGCTTGTTTTGATACAAGTGGAACAACATCAGGAGGAAATTTCTAGGCTTCTTGGAAAACTTGCCAGACTTTAGATCTATCTTAGGCCTTAGAATGAAGGGGTATTCATTAATTCATTCTGATAGTCTGGGTAATGAGCTATCGAGGCTGAGCTTGTCAGTCTCAAGACAGGGCTCGGTAGTCAATCGGATTATCGGGAATTCTATCCTTTCTTTCTATTGTAAGACATTGTAATCTACACACATGAAATGTTGAATCTGAATGATCTGATCTGATCATATATGGTGTCCCTTACTATATGCCTGCATATGTACATAGCCTGGTACAAGTATGCCATCGTATTGTATACTGTTGAAATCTTGGATAACATCCAAACGAGAACCTTTCCGGTCTCTCATGGGACCGATTACATTTCCCGTATAGCGCCACATGTAAGAGTATCAGCCAGGGTCCGGATATCGCGGTGGCCATAATCTCATGCGGTAGTTAGGAGCTTTAATACGAATAGGACTTATTCGAACAAAAGAATTCTGGTTCATAACTGTAACGAGTTTATGGTGGCAACTATCGCGCATAACGAGAGCCCACGAAATCACTCCTAAGTTCCGACTTGAACGCCCGAAAACGAGTCGAAGAAATAGATGTCCACGGTTAACCTGAGTTGTTGACCCATCGGGTGTTGCCTTGAGCGACGGGGCATTTATGATTACCCAGAGTTTTACCTGTTGAGAAGAATCTCCCACAATCGTCGCAGAGAAATTCGCAAACTTTTCCATGTTTCGCCACTTCGTGTCGCAGCCGATCATGTTGCCGAGAAAATCTCTCCGAACATCCGAGCGTGCACTCAAACGAAACACGAGGTTTAGGTTTGTGTGCCTCCATGTGCACCTTCAGCGTATACTGGCTGGTGAAACGACGCCCACACCCAATCATCAAACAGGGAAACCGACGTTTAGGATCGCTGTCGCTATGCGTAGGCGAGGGTTCTCTTGATTTTTGAAAATCGGGGGAATAGAGAGTTCGGACTGGACGCGGGGATTGTTGTCTCGATTGAGTGGGCAAAGAGGAAGAATGGAGGTTCATGCTAGATGATTCATGCCGAGTGGAAACGGGAATTTCATTAGGAACGTTGGAAAATTCGTTCGATGATAGCGGGGACGTGGCTGGGATATGAAAATTTAGTTGGTGGAAGTTGATTGGCATGATCAAACTGTAGTCACCATCCATATGGGAACACTGGCTGGAGCCTGCAGATGTAGATGCGGGATCGAACGGTATTCCGTTGAATACAGGAGACTCGGTGGAGGAGGACGCTCCCCAAGTCCACAACTGCGAATCCCCGTATACATCTAAAGATGCCTTGGTCAATAAAAGGGAGAAAGTCTTTAATGACTGACTGGATGATCGCGATCTATCGTACGATGTAGAGGGCGGGTGAAAATGGGTATCACCACATTGTAAGGCTTAAGTTAGCTTTAGAATGTTTGGCATTCGTTATACATCGGCAAACTTACGTTGTTTGAATTGATTTATTCCGGAATCATTCCACCCTATGTACGAAGTCTGAGGAGGGTCTGGAGTTCAACATACATGAGCAAACAATCTCTGCACTTGAGATAGGGCCATACTCACAAACGACGGTATTATTGTAGAAAGCGGGATCAGCCTCGCCATGGTCGCTCCTTTGCCAGTGATATTCGTTCGTAGAGAGCATGGCCTTTCTGTCAGAGTCGGAGTAGTAGTTTCGGCCGGACATGAAGCTGTCAAAATCTGAGGCATATCGATCAATAGGTATTTCGCAAAGCCACAACTTAGCGGTTCACACCAAATAGTAGATGTAGGCCCCCTGGACTTTGTATCGAACGAGGAGCAAGCTGACAGTTGAACAAGTCGTATACTGGCAGAAGTGGCACAAACGAGAAATGGGAGGGAACCCGATGGAAATCAGGGGTTCTTATCAGGAGAATGAGAAGGCATGTTGTCCAGGGATGGAGTCATGATCGAGCGCCCGATTAACGGGTCACGACCTGAGAGGAGTATGTACAGCCTCCGCAAAAACAGGGATGCTTTGCAGACACAAGAACGAGGCCATGGAATACATATGACAAGTCGCAACCGGAGTTATCAACTAATGTGACCTTCTGAAAGCAAGATCAACAAGTCTCTTTTTTCCGTGGGGGGACCGAGTTCACAAAATATTGAGGGGGGTTGAAAGGTGTTAAAACAAATCCAACATTGGTCAAAAGGGGATAGATAGGATCACGAAAGTCGGAGGTTACCACCTGTTCACCATTTTGGTCATGATCCTCCTCCGGCGTCGTACCCGTACCGGGCATGGCGTATCAAAACAGTAGACGACAGTGCACTGGTCCTCTACATATATGGCCCGGTTCATCACTGATATTCACTTTCGAAAAAGAGAGCCGACGCACTATATGATGTGACTTTCTCCGATGTTGGCACCATCGGTTGGTGCCTGTCAAGGCAACCACAGTTACTCCGTTCTTATAGGATTATTGCTGATCATACTCATCTTGACACAACGATTTACTCAGATGGGACCAGCAGATCTGAGCGATCCATGGACCGGCCCCTTATGCAGGGACACGCAACGTGATGGTGGCTCATTGGCATCTCTGGCAGTGGCACACAAACTCTTTGAATGCACGTTTCGATGCGTCGCCCCGGACGGCAACGAAAACTCCAGGTTGGCTTGGTCGATTATCGTGATACGTCAAAGTTTTTTTTAATCATGTTCCTCGCACCGTTTGTCTCGCAGTGACACATCACCCACGTTCTCCTCAGCACCATACACAGTATGTCACACAGTTACCAAGTATACCGTTTGCATACAAAGTGTAGCCGACCCTCTCGATTATGCGCCAACATTGAACACTACCTTGCGCACCATTGCCTACCAGGCTTGCGCGTTATTTATATATATCACTGTCAATAGTCGTCACTCACTATATAGGAGAAACAAGTACGCATTGGGTATAAGGGCCCGAGTATCGAATTAACTACGGCGTCATCCGGAGATTTACATCTGTATACCCAGCCTACATAGGACTGAATTGACGTCCGTAACGTTGATCAACCACCCACAACACACTAGAATACTGATCGTCCAGATCTTGCAGACAGGTCCAAGTTCACTGGAAGAAATGATAGTGAACTTCTGAAAAAGGACAAGCTGTGCAAATTGCATTTTACCAAAGTCCTGTCTCCGAGTCTTTGTGATTACGATCGCTGAAACGCTCGTACTTATATGGGCATATAGTGGCTACCTGAGACAAGCAGATTAGGCCATCAGAATAAAGCGCAGACATGCCGATAGACTCAAATGATAGCTGATAGATAATCGTTTCCATTTTTTTGCAACACATCTATTCCGAGCCCCCTTTCATGTAGCCGTCGTTCTTGTTGCATCGTCACAAGAAACACGTTTTTCTATGGGTCCCTTTCGTTCCGCGCTAATTCCAATTACTGTGATCCTAATTTGCTTCTCTTACCTTTGTTGTAGTAATTCGACTGATAACGAACAGTAATCAAAAAAGTCATGCCGAGATTCTGTATGAAAAGCAAAAAGACTTTTTCGCGTCTACCCAATCAGATTGGAGACATAGTCTCCATGACTACTTTACATGATACAATCGCAGTCGAATGCACAATCATATTCTCTGACTATTGATGGACCTTGCTCCTTGTCTCTGGGGTTCATCCAACGGAAGTTGCAAACTCAGAGGTCAATTTATCAGTCCGATCATCCAGGCGCCTCCATATACGTAAGCAAGCTTTCAAAACCTTCGATGCACAGCCAGTGAGATGGAAGCCCCTGATGGCCGATTTGAAAAAGAGTAGGGTCTGGAACTTTGATCGAGTTCGAGCCCTTGGCCATATTTATTGGAGAATCTTGTGAAGCTCCCTTGAAGGCTAGGACAAAATTGCTCTTTCTCGAGTGATGTGCCGCTTTTTTCCCTCGCTTCGCATAATAGAAAAAGTGATGGAAGATGTTTATGCAATCGTCAGTTCTTACGCCTGCCATATGGACACATCTGCTCTCTTGCCTTGCGACTTACAGATGAGATGTTTATGTCCGATTTCACCAAGGGAATAGCAATCAGAGTCTTCTTTGAAGTTTCACTCGCTGAGCTTTGCGGCCAGGTCATGATTTATCAAAAGCTCTGAGGCGAGTCTACAGCTATCCTTATTGAGATTTCTTCAAATTTTGTGCCTTCAAGTTCTGAGTCAAGTACAATGCATACATACAGCATCAATCACTGTGATAGACTTAATTTGGAAGTGCCATAAGTGCATGGAGAAGAAAATCTGCGGATAATTGAAGGAAATCTAGCTTACCAATATACTCGGCACCGGATGGATGGTTACTCAGCGCTTCAGCCCTCCCTCTGATTACGCTTCAGTGATATGTATACTTGACAGGGGAGGCGGATTTTTCCTTGAAAATCCAGTGAATTTCAGACAAGGTAAGGAGCCGTTGTGCCAAGTTATCAGGTCGACCCATCGATCATTCCTTCCAATTGAACCGTAGAGAAACATCATTACTAGCCGATCGACTTTGAATCTCTTTTCCATCTCATTTATGTCTGCGGCGTTCGTGGCGTATTCAAGTTATTGCCATCAAACGTTCGCCCACAATACTCCATTGAAATTATGAGGACAGAATCGCGAAGTAAACCGTTGTTGTTCCGCAAATGCATGAAAAGGTGCCCGGATGATAATAATCTTACTTTCTTCAGACTTCCCGCATGCGCTGTCATTTTGTCATCTGATGTCATTCGCGTACAATGTCAACGAATACTTACTATTCTCAATCACATTGTTTCTCGCAAAGAAACTTGGAAATTGATAGTGACTATATCAAAAATTCAGTCCAAATTATTGTCAAGAAAAGAGAACAATCAAGTTTCCTCAGTGGTTGTGTGCGCACAGACCACGGCGCGGCGTGGCGGTGAGGCCGGATCGGCGACGGCCAGGCCAATTCTGGGTCGTCTGGATGCCCATTTGGGGAAATGTTTGGATCTCCGACCAGCACAGAATCCACTGTGTGCACTGTTGAGCTCAACCGAAAGTCAAGTTTACGACCCTCTTCGTCTCTCGTCGCTGCCATCCACGACCAGCAGTCAGTGTAGTACGACAGAGAGGGCTCTCGTCGTTGCACAGTGCGTCTGGATCATTCTGTATACATTTACACTAAACTAGGCTCCTCACAGTCCAAGTCATGTCTTCGTCTCGTTCCTCTTCCCTAACCCCACTTCGATCTCCTTCGCCGTCGCCGCCGACTCAACCAGACCATTTTTATGGCGTAGCTGATGTCACGCTCCCGCCGTCGCCCAGTTCGGATGGCAAGACATGGCTGGACCCTGGAGATGACCCTTTGGCACATCGTGGGATCCCGGTCTTCAAGCCAACGATGGAGGAATTCAAAGATTTTGAAGAATACGTATCAAAGATTGAATGTTGGGGTATGAAGAGTGGTATCGTGAAAATTATTCCGCCAAAAGAATGGTGTGTAGCACCCAGACACATACATAACTTAGACTTACCCTAATCTGACTCTCAGGACCGATTCCTTACCTCCGTTGAGAGAGCAGCTCGTCACAGCGAAGATCAGGTCACCGATTGAGCAACATATGTTTGGTAGTGGTGGTCGTTTCCGGCAAGAGAACATGGAGAAGCGAAAAGTGATGAGTACCCGCGAATGGTCTGAATTGTGTGCAAAGGACGAGTTCCGTGCACCGGGGGTTGGCGAAGTCGGGCTTCAGGCTCGTAGTACGTATGTCAGGCCAAGAATCAGAAAGCCCAAGAAAACCGAGACCGGCCCGGAGCAGACTCCTTCGATCAAGGAGGAACCTGTCGATGCTCAGCCCTTGAGATTCGCAGACTCTAATTCAGCCAAGGATCCGGCTGTGCTCTCACCACCGAACAGCATTGGCACTCCACCATCACCTTCATCTCAACTAGTCACTGTTGCTGCTGATGAGAAGGATGTGAAATCTAACACGAAGAAGAAGCGCATTGGGCCTTCAAGGCAAGCTAGAGAGGCAGCGCTTGCCGATCGTGCATCCCAAGACCTTAAATTCCTCGAAAATTTTGACCCCCACAAGGATTGGTTACCGCCTAACACCACAGCGGCGGATTATACTCCAGAATTTTGTCAAATGCTCGAGCGGCATTATTGGCGAAATTGTAGTCTTGGAAAGCCTGCTTGGTATGGAGCTGACACCGCAGGTTAGTCCATATTCCTCAACAACTCGGTTCACCTTAAATAAGCCCTTTCTTAAGGTACACTCTTTACTGATGAAACGACTGTCTGGAACGTGGGCAAACTCCCTTCAGCTCTTTCTCGTCTCCTCCCTACAAATCAAAGTCTACCCGGAGTCAATACACCATATCTATACTTCGGCATGTGGAGGGCAACGTTCGCCTGGCACGTTGAAGATATGGATTTATTCAGCATCAACTACATTCATTTTGGAGCGCCCAAGTTTTGGTATGCAATCCCTCAGGGGAGAGCTGGCGCTCTTGAACAAACGATGAAAGGTAATTGCCTTAATTGCGCCGTCCTGACATCAACTGAAGGATGTTTGTCAGGGTTTTTTCCGAAGGACTCGAAATGTTCACAATTTCTACGACATAAATCTTTCCTGGCTTCACCGACAACCCTTGCTCAGTCTTCTTGCCGTCCCAATTTCCTAGTACAACATTCCGGTGAATTTGTGATCACTTTCCCTCGTGGTTACCATGCCGGCTTCAATTTAGGCTTCAATTGTGCAGAGAGCGTCAATTTCGCACTTGAAAGCTGGATAGAACTTGGCAGACGCGCGAAGGCATGTGAATGTGTCGGTGATAGGTACTACTGCCACTACCTCTGTTCAAAATATATATCGATGTTCACCAATTCCACAGCGTAACGATCGACGTCGATAAGCTGCTTTCGGATCGCGCTGCGGAAGCCGGCAATCCAGCAGTGCCTGCACCGGCCGAATCCAAAGGCAAGCGTGTTACAGTGAAGAAGGAGAATAATTTCGAGGAACTCAAGATTTTTAAAGCGAAGCCTTCTCGTAAGCGGAAGCTTGAGGCGCCCGAGGCACCCAAATCCAAGAAACTGAAGATTAAATTGTCACCATCGAAAGCTGCCTCATCCACGCAGTTCAAATATAAAGCTTCAGATTCCCAGATTCCACTCACCATTAAACTTGGACCATGGCCGGCTATGGAACCATTCCCGTGTTGTCTCTGTATATCCATGGACAAGGAAGGCCTTCTGCGGGTCCATGATCCTCCTGTTGGACGAAAGGACATTGAAGAAGCTGCAGGAAACCCGAAGGAATGGATGGCTCATGAGCAATGCGCGAAGATAGTTCCCGAAACCTGGGTTGATGAAATCGAGCTTTGTGGTGTCAAGGAAAAAGTAGTCTTTGGCGTCGACGGAATTGTAAGAGACAGATGGCATCTGGTAGGTTTTAAATCTTTCTCTTTTTATTCCTCTCACCCCACAATGAACAGAAATGTTCAGCCTGCACAAAAAATCGCCCAAAAGCGCATGGCGCTCCTATACAATGTACAAAAGGAAAATGCTCAAAGGCGTTTCACGTTTCTTGTGCACGGGATGGTGCCGCATCAAATATCCTCTTCAATCTCCTAAGGGAAGTCGAGAAAGAGGTGTTACTTGTCGGACCGACGGCGCCTGAAAATGCCGTACTGGCTGTGCCTGCTTCCCCCGACGCAATGCAAGTAGACTCCTTCCTCCCAACAGACGCGCAAGGGATAAGTGCCCCAGTGACGCCCGCGGCACCGCAAGTGCTCAAGACCATCAAAAAGTTCGAAGCCCAAGTTCTGTGTTCACAGCACAACCCCGTACGTTTACACGCCATCGATATGTTTCTTGTATCGTTGAATTGGATTGTTTCATCCAGATCGTGGCCGCTGCCAAGAAAGAGGCGAAACAAGACAAGATCAAAACCGAATTGCTAGCCCTGCCTGAGATGGCTCGTATCAAACTTCGTGTCAGCTCTGGCGTCTTTGAAGTATCACTTATTAGGGTGATAGAGGCAACAAGCTCGGTGGAAGTTTTATGGGACAAAGGGGAAAAGAGGGAATTCAAATGGAACAGTGTGATTTTCGGGAACACTGACATTCCAGTGCAACAGAAACCGACAGAAATGGCCATCAAAACAAATAGTGAGTATAGTATTATCATTAAGTGTGTCAATCAGCCATGCCAATTTGCCTTTGCCTCTGTACAGCCGTGGAGGCCGGGGTTCCTGTGTCAACGTACTCATCTGTGAAGATTGCTACCGGATTGCGATTATCCAATGTTTCACAGGACCAATCTGTCGCTAGTACTTCCAAGACCCAAGCGACACCTCAGCATCCCTATGGGCACCTATCGCGGTACCATCCATCTCAGACGGCGAATTACGACTACTGGCGCTATCAGAATACGCAATACGCTGCAAACCCCTACGCTTACTCACGATACTATCCCACTGTAGGATCCCAGTCTAGCCTGCCATACGCCTACCAGAGTCAGAATCCGTATCAAACTGCTCAATTTGGCTGGCAGCAGCAGGCGTATCAAGGACAGAATAACAACCACGCTCCAACAGAACAGCAGGTACAGGGACCCTCGAGTCAGGATTCGAGTCATTCAAGTGGTAGTGGCCAGTCTCAACAAACCCAATCAGCACAAGACGGAAACACACCCAGTCAACCGTCAAGTTCTTCTCGGACGCAAGCCCAATCATCTCAAACCTTAATGTCTCCTGAAATACAACAGGCGCTGTACTCAAATCTCGCAGCCTTGTCGTCACTTCAGCCCGGCCAGTTCGGGGAATTGCTGAAGAATAACTCCCATCTTCGTGATGTCGCATTGGCGGCACTTCGTGGGGAAGCGCAGAATTCGTAGTGTAGTTTTCTGCGACAATCTCTTCTAGAATGCGTATGTTTTTATTCTGTTTATTTCGGTTATACCATCTCATCTCCCTCGATGGTTGTATGGCGTTGTCGTTTCTTGTTTGTCTCAAATGTAGTCGTCCTTGAATATACGAATCGCTGTAATAGTATCCAATAAAGCAGAGTTTTTATTCTTGAACGAAGCAACGTTGAAGCAAACGCGTCTCTGGCGCGTGGCCAAATAGAACCACACGAAAAGCACGCGTCTTAGAAATCGAAATTTCTCGTCCTTTCATTTGACCATTATGGCTGATCTTCCAGCTCTGCTCCTTGCTTCTCTCGAACCTACAACTAGGAAACAAGCGGAGCAAAATCTCGATGCTGTGAGCGTTCAGCCTGGCTTCCTCTCGCATCTCCTACGTCTCGTCTTGGAGCCATCGCAGGATCGCGCGGTTCGATTGGCGGGCGGAGTGTATCTCAAGAACATTGCAAAGCACAGATGGGAGGAGGTTTGTTATACCCTCACGATAGCTTTGTACAGCCTGATTCCCAACGTCGCCCCCTTTCAGGATGTACAACCCTTAGCCGAGCAGGACAAGGCAGTATTGAGATCAGAGCTCGTGCCTGCCATGCTGGTGTTGTCTAGTCCTGCAGACAAGGGCATTCGTGCTCAAGTAGCAGAGTCTGTCTCTCTGATCGCAGAACTTGACTTCCCATCTAGATGGGAGAACCTCATCGATGTAGGTTCGTGACCTGATTTTCGAGGACTATCTAGGCTGATGTCATGATACCTGGGTGCTAGCAACTTGTCGCGTCTCTTTCCCCGACTGACTACAACATCAATATCGGCGTCCTTGAAACCGCACATTCAATTTTTCGCAAGTGGCGCGCTCATGTCCGATCCGATGACCTCTTTACAGAGATAAATCTTGTCCTTAAAACATTTGTCAAGCCGTTCTTGCAGCTCTTTAGGCAAACAGCGACTCTTCTGAAAGACCCCAGCACGAACCCTTCCGTGGCCACGCCTCTTACCAACTACGCGCTTCTTGCACAAGCTATGGTCCTACTTAACGATATATTTTATGATTTCACTTGCCATGACCTTCCTCCTGATATTGAGGATGCTCATGCCGAATTCTTTGCACCAGGGATAGGTTGGTTCCAACTGTTCCTGACTTGGGACTCGGCAGAGCTCAAGGGTGACGTGAGGTTACGTTTGTCCACTGCAGATATCAAGATCTAACCAATGATGTATAATAGCCGGATGATACAACCCCTTCCCTTCCGTCGCAGATCAAAACTGGTATCCTCGAAGTTGCCGAAGTAAGCGTTCTACATGCGACTCGTAATTGACCTTTCCTCATTTCTTGTAGCTATATATCAAGCTATACCCGGAGCAACTACAACAATCACCTGCCGTCGAATCTTTCGTTCAGTCTGTGTGGGGCCTGATCGGATCCAATCAGCTCCCTGGTATCGCAGATGACAATGTCAGTACTACTTTGGATTGTGCTGTTTGCAGTGTAGTGTATAAGTCATTTTTAGCTTGTCTCCCAATCTCTTCGATTTATTTCAACAGCAATTCGCTCAGGTCAATGGAAAAGTCTTTTCTCGGCGAGAGAAACAATATCCTCCTTAGTGCAGGGTGTTGTTGTTTCCAACGTTGCACTACGAGAGCACGATGTGGAACAATTCGAGGATGACCCACTAGAATTCATTCGTCTGGACTTGGCACTATCAACTACGGGTACGGACACTGCTACTCGTCGACAAGCTGCAGCAGACGTCCTCCAGGCTCTTGTGGGAAGCGGGTTCGAGGCAGAGACCACCGAAATTGTTGGAACGTGGATTGGAACCGGCTTGAACGAGTATGAGTCAAACAAAGCAGAAAATTGGAAATCCAAGGACAGTGCAGTATATCTCTTGACGGCGCTGGCGACGAGGGGTTCAACATCACAAGTAAGTGATATTTGAAAGTGTGAGAAGACGAGCTGATGATATTATCGATCTCAGCACGGTGTGACGTCAACAAATTCCCTCGTAGATGTTGTCAAATTCTTTTCGGATCACGTCTTCCAGGACTTGCAGGCTGCACAGGGCACCGTGCATCCCATACTGCAGGTGGATGCTATCCGATTCCTCCTTACTTTCCGCAACCAAGTCTGCGTCCCTATCTGTGTCTTCCTCATAAAATACTCATCTATTATTTAGCTCACAAAACCTCAACTTCTCTCGGTACTCCCGCTCCTGGCGCAGCACCTGCGTTCTACCAATTATGTGACCTATACTTACGCCGCCATTACTATCGATCGTATCCTTTCCATCAAGCAAGGAAATCATCTCATGTTCGTATGCCAACACGTTCACTTCTGAGTTATTCACGTGGTCTTAAACGCTCCAGTTTTGCTCAAGCGGACATCCACGACCTTGCCCTCAGCCTTGTTGACGCGCTCTTAACAAGGATAGAGAGCGCTGGTACAGCAGAGAAGGTTGCAGAGAATGATTATCTTATGAAGTGTAAGAGACTTGCATGTTGAGTGCGAAACGATCTCACCGGGCTTTTTCAGGTGTCATGCGGGTCATCGTAACTGCTCGTCAGACGTTTACCCCGACCTTTGAGCAGATATTGACGCGCCTTGTCGCAATTCTTGGTCTCATTTCAAAGAATCCCAGCAATCCTCGTTTCGATCAGTTCATCTTTGAGAGTATTTCGGGTCTCATGAGGTATACTGCTTCTCATATTCTGTCAACTTTTGGCTAAGCCGTCGAAAGATTCGTAGTCAGTGGAAACGCATCGACACTACCAATATTTGAGCAAGCTCTTTTCGGACCTTTTACCTTCATATTGCAACAGGACGTCGATCGTGAGCTCTCTCTTTCTTTTCGTCTCTTACCGTCTCAAGCGGTTCTTCCGATGCACAGAATACATTCCCTATGTATTTCAAGTCCTTGCGCAAATGCTGGAGCTCCACACAGCAGAAGTGCCAGAGCAATACCGTAGCCTCCTTCCATTCCTGCTCACACCAGCTATCTGGCAACAAAAGGGTAGTATTCCAGGACTAGTAAAGCTGCTCAAGGCATACCTAGCGAGAGATAGCGCAGGCATGCTTGCCGCTGGCCAAGTTGCCTCAGTACTAGCGGTCGTGCAGCAGCGCTTAATCCCGTCTAAGCTTAACGACGCGTGGGGCTTCGAGCTACTCCAGTCCGTTGCTTTCAACGTTAAGCCGTAAGTTCTTTCATCAGGCTTTTCATGAAGCACGGCATAACAGTCGTCTAATGCAGGGACCAATTGAAGCAGTACTTCAAGGCAATAGTGATGACCCTTCTCACGAGGATGCAAACATCTAAGACGGACAAATATGTTCATCTCTTCACCAAGTTTTTCTTGTTTACGATGGCCATCAATGTGGATGGCCTCTCTCCTGACTACGTAATTGGAACCATCGAGGAAATTCAGCCTGGGTAGGTCCTGTTTCCTAATTGGTTGACCACAGAGCAAGAATATCCACACGTTCTCCTTCGATAGACTATGGTCTCAGATCTTGGTCAACTTCATTGTTCCCCAAATTCCCAAAATGCCGACAAAGGAGCGCAAGCTCACAGTAGTGGGCGTCACACGTTTACTGACACAGAGCACCTTCATGACACGACAGCCATCTGCTGCGGCATGGTGAGTTACCCTCATACTATTGCTTCCTGTGTGTCGTCCGACTCTGGCATAGGCCGGCAACCTTTGGCAGCCTCGTGAAACTCTTCAGCGAGCCTCAATACCTCACAAACTCAAAGATAGACGAAGATCCACATGCAGGATTGACTGAGATCGACTTTGAAGAACAGACTGCTGGTTATCAAGCTGCCTATTCACGGCTTGCGGCGTCAGAAAATACGGAAGTTGACCCCGTTGAGTATGTACGAGACCCACAGCAATTCCTTGGCCAGGAACTTGTGCAGATGTCTAAGAGACATGGGCAGAGCGTGAAGGCAATGATCGAGGCAGCCCCTGATGTTGGCCCATTCATCCAGGTGCTCGCATCAGCAGGATACGTATTGTAAAGAGCTTTTTAGTTTGGAGGAAGGAGGACAGGAGGAGTTGAATAGAGGTTTCAATCCATCAGTTCCTGAATATGATATTTTTGAAGGCGTGGCTGAGGCCGACGTAACTTCAAAGGCGGTATATAATCCATGAAAAAATGTCGGACCGATCACCTTGCCTCATGACTCCCTCGGTGTCCTTCGGCCGCGGTTGCAATGGAGTGTCCAACCTTGAGCGCTTCGTGGCCAGTGCCTGTATTCGGACATGCGAGGTCGGACGAAGATTATACCAGATTACATGAGACAAATTACTTACATCTCCCATCTACAGACCGCCTTGAATGCCACCAAGTAAACCGTTACATCGGACTGCATCGAAACAAACAGGGGATGTAGAATAGATGGTTCCAATCGAGTCCACGTTAATCGTATATGTATTTTCAATATTGAAATGAAATGACTATATCATACTCTCATCGCCTTCGTTTCCCCTTGAACCCCTTGAAGACAGCACCATCATCACTATCATCGTCAACCAGAATGGGCACAGCTTTCCTGGTTGATGCCTTAGCTTTAGCTGGCGGCTTTTGCGTGCTCCTGGTTCGGGTTGATCGAAGAGTTTGTTCATCATCGCTATCATCTGGTACATCACCACCATTATTTGACGCTTGTACACCGTCTTCGTCCTCGTCTTCTTCCAGGAATAGAGGCTGAGATTTTGCGGGCGCTTTCGAGCGGGCGGACGTTCGTTTAGGTGGAACGGCAGAGGTAGCTCGGGAAGAGACCTTGGACTTGCCTCTTCGAATTGGAGCAATGTCTTCGTCCGAGTCATCGATCACCATTGGCGCTTGGCTCCTACTAGGTCGAGTCTGCGTTGGCTCTTCATTCTTGATGGCGGCTTGAGTTTGTGTGAGTCCATACTCGTCCACGTGTCGGTCCTGAGACTTTCCTCCTTTCCAATATCCTGTGTTTCCGATTATCAAATGAAAGAGAACGGTACCTTGAGAGAAGTCTCACCAGGCCCCATTCCATAATCATTCTCTTCATTCAAAAAGAGCTCAACCTTTGCTAAACGAATAGTTCCCGCTTTCTGTTCTGATTGTTAGTCATACTAAGAAACGATAGGAAAGAAATATTTCTACCTTTTTGAACTTCTTGAAATTAGGCTTTCCTTCCCACTGTGTAGGAGTTTCATCAACCTTCCCTCTCCTCCGGTTATACACAGGCATTTCAACAACAACCATGAAATTCCCCCTAACATTTGTATCATCCCCAAAATCGGCTACAAGAGCCCATTCCTCCTCCGGATCTGCACGTTCAAAAGTAGGTTTACTGATCTTGAGCTTGTTAAAATCACGATCGAAATCATCCTCCCCCTTCTTCCCTTTCTTCGTTGATGCGATGGCTTTGAGAAACTTATCGTCTGTATCGGGCTTTCCGGGCGGCGCTCCTCCTTTATGAGCAGTGATCGGTTTGCTAGCAGCAGTAGAAGACGGAGGTTTACTTGTCGCACGAGCACCCAAAGCGGCAGTCGTGCTCGTGGTGACCTTCTCAACAGCATTGACATCCTCAATCGCACGTTTCTTCGACGAACTGGATCTGACATCACCATCACCAATTTCGACATCTTCATCGACGTCTTCCAGCCCGCGTTTCGTACCCCGTGGCGCAACAGCCGACGCTTGCGATTCTTCTTCCTCCTCCCTCAGAGTGCTCAGGTTCGCAGGCCCCGTTCGACCAATGCGACTCTTCTTCCCCTGTGTCTGACTTTCGATCTGCGTTTGGCTGGAATTATCCAAAATTGGCTGAGACTGAGGAACGTGGTCAAACGTGCCGTCGTCGAAAGTCCCAGAATCCATGTTCTCCCGACCGCTAGCTTCAAACAATGCCTTGAACTTCTTTAGTGGTGGTTCCTCAACGGGTTCTATAGTGGGTTCTTCGAATGTATACCCAAAAGCTTGCGATGGACCGCTCTGGGATAAAGCTCCAACGCGACGTTTCAGTCTGGACGAACGAGGGGCCTTTACAGGCGGCTACAGGGTAAGTCATGAGCCCTATTTCAAATCTCATAGATATGGCATACCGGTCCATTATCAACAGGTTGTGGTGGAGGACTGGGATCAGGTACGGGAGTAAGTGCAGAATCATCAGGTGGAGCATCTAGTATCATAGACGGATCGTCGAAACCGATCACCAAAGGTGCTCCGCCAGCTTTGACACGCCTTGTCAGTGGCTATATGCAAAGATGACGGGTTCGTCAGCCCGAACTGTCATAAGAGGATGGTTAAAAGTAAAGACCTTGCGCGGTGGAGGGGCAACTTCAGGCTCCGGCTCCGGCTCAGTGTCAGGAGTTTTGGTTGCTGGGGCGGAGGGCTCTTGGGAAGGTTGACGAGAGGTGGCACGACGGAGCAATCGCTTTGGAGGTCTATTCTGTTGCACTTCTGGTGGTGGTAAAGACGGTTCCTCAGAATGTGTGTTAGGGATGAAGTCAGGGAGGGAGGTTGATTGAAGCACTGGGGTCCGATTATTGTTTGGAAAATTACCTATATCGGAACGAGAGATGGTCACCTACGTTCTTCATTTTCAGGGTCTGGCGAGGGTGGGTTGTTGAATAGTGACGTGTCGACCTCGATGACGACTTGTACTATGACATCAGGATCGACAATGTGTAGCCCAAAACTAGAAAAGATGTTGAAACCACCAAAAAAGTAACGATACCACAACTCATGGACTCACGATTTCGCCTCCTCCACCAGCTCCTTCCACGGCTCTTTACCAACCGCGGCAATAATGGACTTCTTCCTTCCTACTACAATCTGCGTCTTACCCTCTTTCGCTTGTCCTCTAGTCAACGCTCTATGAAACTTCAATTTCCCAGCAGCGGCATCAAAAGTCTCAAAAGATCCTCCTCCCCTCTCGATAACCTCCTTGTAGTCCCCGATTCGATTCTTCTCATCCACGTAAAGAAAACGATACGCTGAAAACATGTTAAGACGTTCTTCGTTTGGTTCCCATACCCTCATTTCCTTCTGTGACGTAGGTAATGAAGGAGAGTAGGCCGGCCGGTACTTGTTTAGCGGCGGCAGCTCGAAATTGTGTTCCAAAGAGTCCTGAGAGCCTTTTCGGAGTGTTCCTACGCGAAGAAGTTCGGCGAGCCACTCTAGCTTGACAAACTGCGATGCCGAAAGCAAAGAAGCTGCGATGATTGGTTGAGCCGTGTAGCTCGGGGCGATGTGATGGGTTACATGAAGGTTTGGAATGTGTACAACGTGAAGACCTGAGAAATCTGGGTCAGTATGTTCTATAGTAGTAATCTAACAATAACAGACCAAGAGAAGCGCAATCCGCTATGGCAACGGGAGATTTTCCCATAACGGGCTGAACGTAACAGCACACTGGTACCCATTTGACGCTGAGCAAATGATTCGATCAGAAAGTAGTGATATGAGTACGAATGACTCACTCGACATTCAAGCCAGATATCAATCCAACCCTATCGCCGTCTCTCAATTCACAAGTCTCTTGAGCATTGACATTGAATTGCCCGCCGTCTCTGGCAACTCTCAGCGGCTTATCCTTCATGTTTGTGAACTTTAAAGCGGGCTTCTTGAGTGAGTCACCCTATCCATTAGGTAAAGTTAGCTCGCAAGGTCGCAGAAAGTTGCAAAAAAGAAACAATTGACAAACCACGTCATCCGCAGAAAATGTATCTACTCCGAAGTCACAATGATGACTCGAAATCTTCTTATTCGCAATTACAAGCGGACATCCTTTCCTTCCTAACTTATAGGTTGTTCCGGTCTTGAGCAATTTAGATTCTAGATATTTGCATAAGATTTCAATGAAAGCAGTGATTTCAGTCACAACAAGGCTCACTTTGAAAGTTGACATCCCCTGTTTCTCCATCAAATGGCCCAGATAGCGTCCACATTTCGTTCTATCCCTCTCCAAGATCTATGTAGTCCAAAAGGGTAAGACACCTGGTCACTAGTAGACACGTATTCAAAATAGGTTTTGTAGTATGCGCCGACAATTCCTGAACCATCAAACCACGTGTGTTCAAAAAGTCGCCCTTTCTGCCCAGGATGAAATGGATGAAGAGCACTGACGAGGTTTACAAGCCGTGTACTCAGCAAGCAGTGAGTATTTACGGCTCAGAGACAACGCGTAAACACAGCCAAACGCGATTCCAGCGCGTAACGTTAAAACGTTGAGTGAGCCAGGATTTTGCAAAATTTGTATGTTCGAGCCCAAAAACACTCTACAATGAAATAATGTTGCTCTTTCGACGTAAACCGGCCCGTGTAAGGAGCATTTTCTTCACACCATTTAGTTTCTCCCGCTGGGTTAAACGGAAACGGTTAACAAACGGTCAACAAACTGTTTACACCCTCAAGATGTGTTTGCAACGAGTTGTCATCTGTCAGATTAAGTCGAAGGTACATGTCAAAGTAAAGCTTATAGAGGATCAGTTATCTAACTACGACGTGGCTGGGCCTTGGCGGCAGTAAATTTGAGCAGGCTCTGCTTTATCCAACACTTGGTCATCATGGCAGCCATGATAGTGAAGATCGAACATCAGTGCACAGATGACGGAGACTCGAGAAGAGACGCTCGATGGAAACACTTGTACCAGAGATGGCAAGGAAATCTCGTGCCATGAGGGCAACCACTGGAAATTCGTGCCAATAGAGTTAGTTAAGAGTGGGATGACATGTCGTGCCGCTATCTAACTGACCTTCCACCCAGAGCATGTTTGATCACCACCCCCAAATATATTTTGTGCCCGCAAAAAATCTTAGTGATCCAATCACCTTGGAACATCCCTTGCTCACGTGGCTGGTTATCGTCACCGTTGCTTGACCATCTACAGCCACTGTTAAACTAAACAGTAAACGGTAAGAAAACCAACGGTTGGAGCCTTAGCCTTTTCTGCAAGCATCCTATCGTTCGGCTGCCGGCAGCGCATCTCACCTCCGAATTTAAACTTCAAAGCTGTCCTCGGCATGACGGCAGGGTTTGATAGATGCTATAGTCGAGGTCAGAATTGGTATCAGCATCAGCTAGTCCGATTCTCCCCTTTACAGAGTAGTGCCGTTCCTCTTAGTGTATCTTCTACTAATTTGTACACTCTTCTGCAACAAGGTGAGGACAATTCCTGGGCCCCCGCACTCGCGATGAGCGCTCTTCATCTTCCACCATAATCTTCCGAACTTGTTCTCTTTCTAAGTTCTGAGGAATCCTGCATCACGGTGTGCCCTAGACATTTGCGCCACTGCGTGGCATTCTCGAAACGACCCGGAGAAGAAGTAGCCAAACCGAGTTAGCCAAGTCTAATTGGCCCTAATTTCGGGCATGACGTCCGGCTTCGTTTACTACTCGTGTACGTAGTAAGTTACCATTGATATCATCACTTCTATCCTTTACACTTGCTTCCGTTCCAGATGTTCTTTTTCGCCGAAGCTCTCCGCCTTTGTATACTTGATTACTCGGATTAAAACACGCTTTGATTCAATTTCGGCTCTCCTTCACGATTTAGCGTCTTTCGAGCTACATGCTTATTACTCTCATCTCGTGCATCCACCACTCGACCCACGTCTTGCGAAAAGGTACTCTTTAGGACCAGGAGCTGTGTATGACGGTCCCAACTCCAACACTTCCCCAGGTACTTCACGCGGCCGACTTTTCAAAGAACGACACTAGAAACTAAACTTGTCTTTGAACACGTATTGCAGCTTTTGGAACAAAATCTTGTGCGGAACACCCTCGTCGCTAGCGGAACTGTTCTTGTGGGCTCCCTTCACTATTCTACGTGTTTCCCAATGATCATGACCTTAGCCAGGTCTATGATTTTCTATGTACCTTTGACCAGGAGGTAACAGCCCCTTGTTCAATGCTGATGAAGCAAGGTATTAACGCATACTGGAAGGTTGCTTACGCGTGGAGCAATCCACGCACAATAAGCTCCTTCTTGTTTTTTATCAATCGTTACCTACCCTTTGTGGATACCTTTATGGCACTACGGCGTGCGTAATCTACTTTCGGGTATTTCCAAGCTCTAAGCTGAACGTTACCTAGTCAAGTTCTCTCAGAATACGCCCGAAGTAAGTATTCACCATGGTTTGCTTACACTTTATCAGCATTCAGGGCTCAATGACGCCGTATGCAGGAATGCTTAGAGCAATATACGGTCGTTACATGTACGTTTCCCTTTATATTCTAGAGAATCATTAATCTTGATTCATGTCATACTGCAGGGTTCATTGTTCTGGGAACCATCTTTTCAGAAGGTCGGTTTGTGATGGTTGGTGTAACTGTTACTCATTCGGTTCCAGCAATCCTCTTCCTGCGCACCTACGCGATCTGGGAACGCAAACGTGTTATCCTCGTCTCCCTCGTTCTGCTTGCTATCGCACGTCATGATCGTCTATTGGGACTGTTCTTCATCTGATTAACTATTTCTAGATCGTGCTTCCCGTGTCTCTTACCGTCGCATACCTTGAAATTCAATCTTTAGTTTGTGAGGCCTACTCCTCGATCCTTGACCGTATGACTTACAATTCCATAGATGTGCCTTCATGGGAAGGAGGATGTCTTCTCCTCAAGGCTCGCCCCCTGATCAATGTAGCCTACATCATGCTCGTTATATGTGAGACTAGTAAGTATGTTATCCTTTCAGTCCACTCATTGCCTTAATGACGATTGTCTTTGAGCCATGGCTGTCCTAACCGTCATCAGAGCATATCATCTTTGTTAGTCTTGTCCGTTTCATTCCAGCACTCCAGATGCTCATTGCGACTGCTCACAAAACAGTTCGTGAACCACAGACCACCTGGATCATCCAGCTGCACAAAGATGGTCTCATCTTCTACGCCTTTCTTCTTCGTCAGTTCTGTTCCCTTTCATCCTTTACTAATTGAACATGGGGCGCAATCCGTAGCGTTATCCCTAGCGAATATAATAGTGCCCGTCACAGCACCGGTCAGCACATTTCTGAGTTCAAATCATCCAGCACGCTTATCTAGCTTTCCAAAGTCGATGTTCGCCAATTGGCTCGCAACGTAGGTCCACTGAATTTTGCCAGCATCAGTCATTCACCCCACTCACACTCCAACCTCAGCCCTCAACGAGTCATTCATTCTATCCTTTGCACCCGTGTTCTATTCCTCATCCTCCGACAACGTTCCGCTACTACCCTAACTAACCGCCTCCCAGGATCTGGTAACACACTGAGGTTGCATCCCGTATTTGCATCAGTTCCAGATGAGGAACAGACGACGACGAGCATGCAAATCATGATGGCGACCGAATTGCGAGATCTTGAAGAATCCGAATCGAGAGTCTGAAGTATGCTCCTGTAGAAATTCGCGTATAATGTGTACATGGATGTCTTGCTAAACGAATATAGTTGATCGCATTGGAGTGCAATGTTTTTCCAAAAATATAATATTATCATGCGTCATACGTAACTCATGACACCTGCGCTACAATAAGAGCATAGATATAAAAACACTCGGATCGACATGGCAACACACCCGTGATCCTCGTTGCCTCGCAACGCTCGGTCGATAATCTGATCTGACTACCGATTCTTCCCCCACAAGTGTCCCTTTCTGTGCTTCCATGCATCTGGTGAGTTTTCTACCGGATCTCGTAAATCTTGAACTTCTTGATCGACTACAATGGTTTCGTTTGTGCTACTAGTAGCGATACTCTGATGAGATGCTCGCCGTTGTTGAGCATGGGATAACATGGAAGGTAGAGGTGGCTTGTGGTGGACCATCGGCTCATCAAGACTTGTCAGTTGGTACGGAGGCGGAAAATCTGAAGCTTCAAAGAAGTTGAGAGTGGTAAATTGGGAACTTGACGGATCAAGGGTGAACATACCGGTTCCACTTCCGGATCTCGTACGACGCCAAGGCTGTTCAAACCAGCTTGCACGCCTGCGTCCGGATTGCTCTGAGATAGCGGTCATGGCAATCGGAAGATCGTCAGTGACGGGGCTCAAGCGACTCTCTCCACTTAGAGTGGCAGATTTATGGTGTACTTGTAGCGGAGTATATCCGGAACGAGGATAGTGAAGTTGGAAAGGAAATACTTTATTCAAGGAAACAATGAGCGCTCCATCTTTTGCACTGCATAGTCGGATGGTTACCTTGGCTTGTTTTTCTTCTCTTGGAGGAGTTCCTCAAGATGATTCTTCTTCTGTAAAGTGTGAACAAGAGAGCAATAACTCCAAGTGCAAAAATGACAGTCCCAATGATAAGTCCCAATAGAGCTCCGAGAGACAAACGATGTCCGGATGATGACGGAGGCGGCTTGGTAACGATCGAATCAAAGGATGGGGTATATGTAATGTAGTCCCAGCTAAAGCTCGCACCGGGATCGACACCGGTGACTGTCATTACAAGTGTATGGACAGGTTTTTCATCGAGGTCTTGCTTATTGAACCATTTAAAGTGGGTGCCGTGGAATGACAGGTCTGTGGTATATACTTGTTGACTTGCTGCTCCGTCGAGAGTGTAGCTCACGTTAAGCAGAGATCCAGGTGTGATCATATTGACGCCATATACGGAGACTGCAGTTCCTGTCCCGCGTCTGATAGTGAGTGGTCTTAATCAGGGAGCTGCCAATTGAATACAAACCAGAAAATTTGAAGGTAGCCGACGCACCCATTGAGGATGTTTGTTGAGTTGTATTTCCATAAGCACGTAATGAAATTGTGTCTTGCGTAACTAGGCTGTTGTTTGGCGTCCAATTTCCATCAGAAGTGACGGAGGGATCCCCCTTGTCGATAATCAAATTCGTTCCCGTCAACGGAGTATTATCTCCTGCAGTCACAGTGGCATAGTCAAAGCCCATGGAGAGAAAACCTGAGATATTCATCATGTGTATTGAGTTATTCAATAGTGGGGATTGGTAGAGAGCTTGTAGGTCTTGACTGTTGAATTGGACACCGTGCTGCGTTTGATCATCGATTGTGACACTGGTATTGTCAGATGAATTTCCCCGTCCAAATAGTGTAATGGAAGTTCCTGCACTCCCTGCGGGTGAACGATATTCGTAGGACAAGTTGAAGGGATGCATACCTGAAAAGCTAATAGACAATGCCGCCCCATCTTGGTCTGTACTCCTCAAAGAGGAATTTAAGAAGGCTGGGGAGATGAGGGTATCCCAAAAACCTAAGTAGGTGAAATGGCTCGAGTCTTGGTCGTCATAAACTATTGTCGCCATTGAGGCAGGTGTCAGAAGAGGCAATTTTTCCGGAGCAGAGTGCTTTGCTGTGCTTTGCTGTAAAACTTCTTCGTGAGTATCATTTATAACGAATCAGCAGATCGTATCTTGACTGATTGATGATCTACATTCTCCTCGGTCTCATACTTGGCAGAACCTTGTATGCGTGGGAGGTATCAGCGCTCGCGAGCTCAGCCTTGGAAACGGAGTTCTTCTAAACTCAGACACGACACAGCCAGGCGAGGTGATCCCCATCAGATCTGGTTTCTTGAATTTCGACATGATCACCATCCGGGAATGACGTCGAGTTTGAGCAAGGACAAAGCAAGTTCCATGTAATTTCAGGGGTGTTTTGCACTTTATTATTTTAAATTACATAAAATGAAAAAGGTCAAATAACCGTTGCCGGCTACTTGGGATACTATCAGTAATTGAAGCGGACATCATTCATGCCGAGGAGTAATCAAGTACATTCATTGACACTCATCTTTGCAGCGACGTCGCCTGAGCCCAATCTGCTGGCACAACGCCACAGCTGCCTCACATTTTCCCTCGTTCTTGGCGGACGTTCATTTGCACAACTCGAAACAGCATGCTACTCTCTTTTCGCCGTCGTAGTCTCTCCCGTCTCCTCACTATTGTCGCATCAGCTTTCTTGATTCGCTATCTCTTCTTCTCTCCAGCCTCGAAACCTATTTCATACGAACAAGAAATCAAAGAACACAACATCATTGAACGTGCTACGCGCCCAGACAAGTCGCTGAATGTTCAAAAACACAAGTTTCTTCAAGCTCGTATGGGCCGCGACGAGCGGGATGATCTTCTTGGACAGGTTATACTGAATGGAGTACAAGACTGGTGGGACCGTTTTTCACCTAGGTGCGTTACCAACATATACCTCGCTTTTATTCAACTTATGTATTCATCAACCACGAAATAGCATCACCAACCACGAAACAGCCGCCATGGACGCGCAACGCGTCGTCAGCTCAATTGACCAGCTCCTCTCACTTAACGGCTGGGTTGCAGCCAACTGCCCTACCCTCGTCCGTCCCTTCGGACAAAACAAACACACAGAAGAAGCTTACGACGACCTTATACGTGCCGACCACCTGTACTATATCGCCATCGTCATCCACAGTGCCGACCACTTCCTCGTCGACCAGCTCGCAGTCATAGTTCAGATGGCTAAACGTCTCGGGTCATCCAACCTCTTCGTTTCCATGCTTGACTATGATTCGTCCGACTCGACAGAGACGCTGACAGACTTGTGTGAGGCTGTACTTATTCTCCTTGGGGTTCCATTCCGTATTCGTCGTGTGCCCGGTATGACAAGTGATTCGTCTGCCGCGTATTATCCACTGGAGGAAGCCCACATGCGGAATCTCGCGCTCGAACCCCTACACGAGCTCGATGCAAAACGAGGGATTCGTTTTGCACGTGTGGTATGGCTCAAAGGTTTTACGTGCCCCAACGATATCTTGGAGACGATCAAGGTCAGCTTTGCGAACGAGGCGGCCATGGTGTGTGGTATGGATTGGGCTGAGCATAACGGGTTCTTCATCTTCTCTGACCGGTATGACTCAAGTATAATTCAAATCTACAACTAACTTCTTCCATAGCTGGCGCACACGCGACATCGAAGGCGATCAATTTCGCCAATCCCGATCCTCCGCGAAAGACGAGAGAGCCGTACCACCGCGCGATCAGCTCGGCGCAGCTCGTTATTCTCAACACCTACCATTCCAAGTCTTCTGCTGCGAAGCAGGGACACATGTCGTCGATCCAGCACAATCATACTACAAAGGCCTTCATTACCGCGCAGGAACAGGTTTCCATAACCTCAGCAAAGCCGAGGGCATGCCTGTACGAGCACCCGATGCGCCTTGTCTTGACAGCTCACAGGCGTGGTTCTGTCGTGATCTGTGGGTTCGATCTGCGCGCGACGCGATGGAGGAGATGGATCAAATCATGGATGAGGCTCATGTCCAGCGTCGGGATTTAGTCGACGTTGCCGCGCATGACCCGCTGATGGCGAATATCGATGTGGAGAAAAGGCAGGGTGCTGCACCAGTGGACCCCGACGCCAACGCCGGTTCAGACTACGACGCCATTCCTGTGGAAGAGGGCGGCGAAGACGTTCCTGCACCTGTCGACCCGCCACGGTTGACAATACCCAATTCAGACTTCCGACCAGCAAGAATACTGGTCAACCCACGATGTGTGACGACGTATGCCGGTGTGAGCCATACGCAGCTTGCTCAGGATCTATTCGGGAATGGGGATGATAGCAGACAGGATGGGAAGGAGTATGTGTGGGATGATTGGGAAGGGGCTCCGGAGAGCTTTGTGTGTCAGGAGCAGAAGCAGACGGGAGGAAGGAAAGCGACTAAGACCCAGAGACGGCTTGGATTTTCAATTTATGATGAGTTGAAGCATTCATCATGAGACATTTACAAAAACACTAGGTTTCAAAGGTGGAATTTTATTTGTCCCCATGTCTCCGTTAGAGATTTGCACTCAAGTCCAGTTCCAACCTCAACCTCACTTCGACTATGCATATTTTTTTATTTACGCGTGCTACCATCTAACTGAGAATTTGGAAAAGATCAAACGTTCCCTTCCGTGGCTTGCAGCGGTTGTCTACGACTGCTCTTTAGTACTGGTTGGTACTTTTGTTGGCCAGAAGTGCATGGCTCTTTTGAGCGTTCTCTGCGATATACTGCCCCTCGAGTGTAAATGCCAACCTACCAAGTGGCATGATTGGTTTTTTCAAGGTCTTTGCTGTTGCTGTTGCTGTTGTTGTTGTTGCTGTTGAACTCTGCCGCGGTGCCTTTGATTTCAAGGAGGGAATATATGGGAATCGTATGTCATCCACCCTACGGTATTCTAAGGGGGCTTAATCACGCACACATCCAACTAGTTCTCCAACCCGATCCCAATTTTCAGCTGATGTCAGTTATGCCCCATAGCCACTTTTACTACAGTTTGACTTTGTCAGAGTTCATACTTTCTTTGGGCCTTAATCCTTTTGATATCCATTGTTATTGTTCCTTCCCACCAGTTCTGCTCAGCAATGTGTTCCCCTTCACCTTTTCACTGTTGGTACTTGTTTAAGCTCCAATTGGAACTCTCCATCCCCACACCCAGACTGATCCCCCTTTCAAGTTTCCAGCACTGTGGTCAATGCCCAGCAGCATTGATTGGACTGATCCAAGTAGCTTGGTTACAGACTTGAGCATTTGCATCAGTGGTCTGGCCTATCAACCTTGATGAACCCTTGCTCTAGACCTTGACACATCAGTGGTACTTATAGACCAACCTACCCCTACTGCCTGCATTGGTACTTGGGTATTTGTCTCCTCTTTGGGCCTTCACATGATGTTTTTCCTCCACCCCAATGGTTTCCTTAGCATCAGTGATTTCCCTCTAGTTTCCTGATTTCACACCCTCCCATCTGCTGTATGGGGCAATGTGGCCTTTTTTGGACTGTATGGGAGCATGATGGTAACATTGCCTCTTTAAGCCATGATTGGTGATCCTTGCATATTGGTGATCCCATTGGATGGCCTGACCTACAAAGCCTACCAAATATGCACATGTAGGTGGTGGCTGCCCAGTGGCATTGAATAAGCCAGGTGTGGTGTCTAGAGTGTTTTCTGCCAAAGGCCATGTTATACAAGGGAATTGAACTAAAAACCCCATGGTCACACTTGGGAAGAGAGAAACATCCCTAAGGACATGATGGTGCCAGCTGAGTCACTGTGCCCCCAAGGTCTTTGCTGTGAATGTGGTCAGCACCATATTTGTGGGCATAATAGCATTGACCCTATCCACATTGATTAGTGTCTGCTTACCCTTATATCCTTTCCACTTCACCTTGAACTGCAACTTTCTCTAGAACACCCTGCTATCCAAAATTTCCCCCACCTCATACTCCTCCTCATCATTGAACAGGATTGGTGGCGGTAGTGGTGGCTTTGGGCAACGATTAGGGATGGGGTCTTCTAGAGCTGGGGACAGCTTGACAACATTAGAGACTAGGTGCAGCTGGCACAGGCCCACAATGAGTTTCAAGCAGTAAGCTAGTAACTCTACCTGTCTTTCTACATGAAGGGGCCAAGGTGACAATGTGACAGCTTCTGAAATGGTCTTGTTGCACTGTTGGCACTGGAACCTGCTTCCATTGGGGAAATGGAAAAAGAAACCTGTTATATCATTTTTTTGACAGAATTTTCCTTTGGAAAAAGGCTTTTCTCATTGTTTAGAGCCTTTTTCTATTGGAAATACTCTGTTGAAAAATGACATAACAGGTTTCTTTCTCAGTATTTCCTTGGGAAACACTATTGGCTGCCAGCAGTGTTGTCTTTATATCAGAGATATCCAGATAGACACAGTATCTAGGCTTGTATATAGCAGCTGGTGTCTGCTGTTGGTTATAATACTATACCATGTCATACTTCACCTGTCATAGGCACCTGTATTGATACAGTGCCTCCAGTAACAAACAAAGGTGTTTGCAGATTCACCTCTAACTCAGAGGCAGTGTATGCAAACACCACCTCTTATGAGACACCCACCATATGCATATCTATCTCTAGCTACATGACAGGCCTATGATCTCAATATACTGATATTTCCTTTCTAGGCTGCCACCCTACATTTCATCATGCTCATTGTCAAGCTCATCACTGCCATCCTGCCCCCAGATTCTATTTGCAAATGCCTTAGCTGACTCTTTGCTGCTGCCCCCAGATACCATTTGTGGATGCCTTGCCACTTTTGTGCTCCTGCCCCATCTGAATCTTAAGTGCACATTAAGCACATCTAATGGCCAAAATTGATTTTAACCACTTCATTTTACAATAGTACACACAAAATGATATTATTCTTCTCCTGTAGTTTCCTCAAAATTATTGTCCTGTGCACCATGTTCCTCTGTCTTGACATTGTCTGGGATAATGACACCAGATCCTAATCGAACAAACTCAGGAACAAACCTCCACAAGTGCCTACAGCATTTCTCTATCTCACAATACATCTCTGCCTGTCTAAGAGCATATCCTCTTCTACCCTCAAAAGTTGAACTGTTGTCATAAGAACCAATATTGAACTCCACTAATAATGATCATGAAATCCAGACATTTTTCATGTAGCCAAAGAAAGAACAGACCCTCTCCATTTTCTCCATGAGAAGCTGGATTTCTTCATGCCAACAGTCAGCCTGCACCTTACTTCTACACCATTCTATACACAGATCTATGGTCAATGTCAGTATATGTCTTGAAGAGACATGTTAGGATCTGTACCATCTTGCAACTATTCTGCCTCCCTCTCAACACTCTCCAACTTCTTCCAGATCCATGAAACAGTATGTTGTCCCTCTGAAACCCATCCATTTCTTACAGCCTCTTCTTCTACTGTTGAGAGTGATCAAATATGAGCGGGGAACAGTTCTGGGTACCTGGTCCCAACACTGTTAGTTAGTCCTAAGATCCATATAAGACCATGGACTGCAATCTAGGCAGCTCAATTTCTGGCAGTGGCAGCATCAATTTTGGCATTTGTTAAGTCAATAATCCCTTGAGCATGGGTGTTGTGGCACTGACATTGCTGGAAACAATCCTTGTCAATGTAGAGGAATGCTTGAATGCAAAGCCCATCCTGTAGTTCAGCCAGAGCATCATCTGCTTGAGCATGTTGAAAATTCCATTCCATCTGGAATAAGCAAGAATCACAGGGAACAACAGGTGAAGGTGATGATGTACAAGTTCTGGATGCTGGTGGTGGAAGAAGGGAGAATGGTGGATAAAGCTCAATGTCCTGAGGAGAATCCTTGTTTTGACTGATGGGTTGTTTTTTGACATCATGCACTCATGTCACAGCAGGACAGGGGACATAGAGGTGCTGTATCTCAATCCATGCATAGATCTGGTGACAAAGGATGTTGCCCTGGCTAATGAGCTTAGACTTCTGCTTGTCAGTAGCATGTTGACCCAACAAGGATATGTTCAAGGCAAGCCACCATCTGTTCAGACACATAAGAATATATGGAGAGGTATGAAAATGTCATGCTCACTGTTTTTTATCAAAGTCCAAACCCATCATGATTAGATGAGACACAATACCTCATTGTTTAAAGTATATGCCCAACCAGATTTCACATCATCTTCTTCTTGCTCTGCCATGCATTTTTGGACCATATCTTGAGTAAGAGCTGAGATTGGGTTTGTGTGTCAGCTAGGTTGCAGGACAGCATTGTCAATACTTACTTTTAAACTTCTTCTCATATGGACTCTTGAACCCATTGTGATCCCCCTTCCAAGCTACAACCTTTGCCCTCCACTCATTGATTTGCAAAGTAGAAAACCCTCTGGTGAATTTGGCATGATTCTTGGAATATTTGTGACTTTCAATGACTGCTTCCTTGATCTTCTGTAGTAATGAGACACCTTTAGTAAGAGACATTGTGTTGACTTGGTACAAAATAAGACAGGATTGATTACTTACTCATCAATGCCATCTTTTTCCAGTTCCAGTTGCCAAAGTGATCATCAAGAGTATTGCATTGGTTTTCTGGGCCCATCTCACATGTACTGGTGGCAACAGGATTGATGTTTGATCAACCCCATTTGATGCCTTTGCCATCAGTCTGTCCAACCTCCTTGTTGAAGTTAAAAGAGTATTTTGTTTGACATGCCATGATATGACCAGGAGGATGGAATTTAGGGATAAGAAACCAAAATCTCTTGCTGCCTTTCTTGACCTTAAGTTCATGTGGACAAATCTCCATCTGCTTCCAAATGTTGATGCTCCACTGACATACAATGTCATATGACACTATGACTATAGCATATTCCTGACTGATCATGGTCTCCTGGCCATTGAGAGAATATACAAATGCAAAATCTGAGTAGATATAACTGCCATCTTCATGTCACTCTTGGTCAATCCAAGTGAACAATCAGAAACATACTGTTCACCCTTGAACACATTAACAACAGAAACTGGTTATTTGATGTCATGCCATGAAAAGTCCACCACTACAACTGCAGTAGAAGCCAAACCCTTAGTGGCATGTTCTGTGTTCACAGCATTGTGATTTGAGCATGCACTTTTCTATGTCAAAAGTCAACTTAGTCAGTGCAAGCCTAGATAGAGTTATGATGTATATGCACTGGTTGGATGATCAGCTTGTCAAATCTTCTGACAAAGTCATGGTACTCATCAACTGGTGCAAAGTATGACCACCCATGGCTGAGACTGGGATCAGCATGTTCAGATGACTTGTTCCTCTCTTGAGGCAAAAATTGGCATCAATTGAGAGAAACAGAGTATATAGGAATCTACAAATGAGCATTAGAATAATGAGAGGTTGCAATAAGATTCACATACTTCATGTCTTGTGGCACCATCTCTCACCCAGCCAGGAGATTTTTGCCAAGTTGTGGGCATGCAGGACATAATATGGCACATTCACCAGGTTGTGTGTTTGAGATGCCACTGGGATCATGGCTGTGTCAAAGGCACTTCAGCATTTTCAGATGCTAATATTCCCTGATCATTGTTGCAAGAGCATTGTATCAATCCTGAGGGAGAATTCAATGGGGAAACAGAGAGATAATGATTCAGTAACACATCTTAAGAACATTTACACCTGTATTGTCAGTTAACTGCTTGAGGGTACTATAGAATTCAAATGTAGAGGTCTTCAACTCAAAGCTGAGTAACTGACAATGCTGAAGCAGGCTGAGGGTAGCTGCAGTCTTAAGACAATCCTTGGAAGTAGGATACCAACCATGCTGCAAGATCTGGATGAAGAAAGGTTTTGATTGTTCACAGCCACAGAAGTTAATGCCAACTTGATGAGTCCCATTTGTATGTAGCACAACAAAGGCACCAGCATCATGCTGAATTTGAAGGCCAAGATAATAGAGTGATACCTATTTAAACATGGAAACATTCCACATCTGGTTCAAAGAATGGTCAAAATAGAACATGAGGCAAGTACAATGAATATACCTCAATACAATGAAAGGGATTCCAGAAATGAAGGTCAACAATGCACTTCTTGCAGATGAGAGCATTGCCACCACTATGACAAATAAGGCAGCAATACAGTGCTAAATTGTCTGAGCTCATGCTCTTGTGGAGTGCGCATACTTCATTTGTACAGCTGCCATGGCCCTCAAGATGGATGAACTCAGCCAAATATGTGTCATAATCACTGAGCCAAAGGTGAAGACAGTTGTACTAGGTTGAGTTCAATGGTTTGGAAAACTCTACTACTAGAACACCATACTCACTGTTGTCCAACATTGGGGTTGAGTCACAAATGGCTCCTCCAGGTCTTGAATATAAGCTGAATTAATTGCTAGGGAATTGTTCCAGAGGAGGAGGGGGGGGTTTGTGGCTGGTTCAGAGGTTTCATCAGGTGGTTGAGGAATGCTGAAGACAGATTTTGATGCAGTCAAATGGTTGGATGAATTGATTTTGAATGTATAATAAGTGGTTGGAATGGACACAGTAGGAGGAATATCACCATTAGAGTTGCTGACTGAGTAACAAGGAGGTCATTTTGGTGAACAAGGCATATGTTGTTGGTGCAGAGCAATGACCAATGGTATTGGCCCAGGCAACACCCATGCAGCACCTGGCCAGACAGTTACAGGAACAAGGGCATGCACATATCTGGTTCAGAATCTTCATGTGGTGCCCAATTGGATAGTTACAGGAATAGGGGTTAGATACTTGTAAGAATAGGGGCAAAAGAAGAAAAAGTTTGTATTGTAAATCAAAGCACCACATGAATGCAATAAACTTACAATAGTACTGTACCTTGATAAAGTAGGATCAGTGCCTGAGGCAATTGTATGCAAGACTTTAATCAATCTCCAACTCCCCAAACTTCAAAAAAAGGTCAATTCCCCACTTGTTATGAGCAGCACAATCTGCAAGCAATTGCATATCCTCCTCCTTAGCTGCCTGCTCAATTAGTGACTTGTTATTCATATAACCATGACTAACCCAACAAAATAGACCTCCAGCACAATATTGAGTGAGTGAGTATTGTCATTCCATAAGCTGAATTGGTGTGTTTCTATGGTAAAGGAGGCCAGATGGCAACATGATGGTGATCCCCAAGGAAATTCAATGGCCATGCTGAGGATTGAAATAGCCAAGACTGGTGACAATGCACATAGCATATGGCATATTAAGAGAGTCCATGTGGGCATGGGTAACTGTTGAGGGACCAAGATTGGCTGTCATCACAGGCATAATTGAACCATTGAAGGAGGGATAGCAGTTTGGAGTGGATAGACCAAGTGGAAAAATATTGTCATTGCTTGCTTGATAGATTTTTGGAGCAAATGTCCCTAATGCATCTGCACAATAATGAGATGAAGTAATGAAACAAAAGGCTGTGAGCCTACTGGCATGATACTTGGCAACAATTTGGATAGCTTTATTGTCAATAAGCCTGTTGATAAGGCAGTGTTGGGCAGTGTTCTTGGGCACAAGTGGGCCAGGTACCTGCAATGAGTGAGGATGAAAGTTTCTAAGTGAAAGTCAGAAGAACATACCTGTTGTCCTCCTTCCATTGACATGCCAAATGATACAGTAGCATACTGGCCATGCCAATGGTTTATGTCTGAGAATGAGAAGGCACCTTTTGATTCCCCTCCAATATGCCCAGACTCCATTGCCTGTGAAGCCAAAGACACAACATCTGACCAATGAGTACTGTAGGGCAAGAACTCAGGTCTGCCAAGTTTGGTGAACTTGAAGACTGGCTAATGAGCATCTGCATATTTTACACAGTAGCACAGTATAGTGGGGATGGGTGCAAACATGAGAAAGTCCTAATCCTTATGGACTTTCTAGCTGTGGGTGCCCTGAAATGGTACCTATGACATGTAATTCATGTCAATAGGGCCCAGTCCTACTGGAGGTTTGAAGATGTAATCCTTGGATTGTACAATTGATTTGTACAGCCATTGTCAATGCAGGATGCCTGTGATGTGGTATATGCAGTTGAAGAAGGAGTGCAAGGCTTTTATGATGCCTTGCTTGACCATGCTCAAAACATGGCCATGTTCCCTGACAAATTCACAATTTGTGAGTGGTTTTCTGGGGGGATATTCTCTGATATGCTTGTTGTGTTGATATGCAATGGTGGGCTTGCTCCCAAAGTGAACACAGTTGAGGAGTTTGTCTTGGAGGCAAAAGCCTATGAGAATAACATCAAGACTGCAGCATACTACTTAGAGCATAGCATGAAGAGTTGGTCAGAGCAACATCTGTTGCTAGCTGCAGCACAGTCTCCAAAGCTCAGGACTGCCTTAGCTAAGCAGAGAGAGTTGGCAGGACATCAGGTCTGCTCACAACCACCTAGACTGATGAGGAGGCCTGCTGCACATGTGGCCTCAAGGTCTATGCCTCCATGAGTCAGTGGGGGCTTAGGCCCTTCCAGACCTGCAGGAGCAGTGCAAGTGGTGAGAAAAGATCTTGCTACAGGTAAGAATGTATTGACCATAGCATTGGGCCAACCAGGCAAGGATGCTGGACAATCTGCAAACTGTTACAAGTATGGGAAGGTCAGTCATTTTGCCTGAGAGTGCAGGGAGCCAGGTAAGCCAGCTCCTTGAGTGTTTGTGCAAGCAATATATATTGCTGCTCCTTCAGATATGGGAGATGCCAACAATGAGCAGGATGAGGATCCTGCTAATGTTGATGATGACCAAGCAGCCAAGTCCAAAGGGACTCAGGTGAATGATGAGGATCACATTGAGTTGGAAACATACAAAAATGACTACTATACTTGGGGTAGTGGGAGTGAGGGACTATTTGCCTTCACTGAAGTTACTGCTGCTGAGCATAGGGTGCAGGAACCTAGTAATGAGGTTTATATGCACAAGGTATGGATTATGGTGGCTAAATATGCCATGGACCAACCTGTGCTGTCAGCACAAGACAAGGAATGTTTTGTCACTTGAGTGGACATTAACAGCCACCAGGCATGGACACTGTGGAATTCCAGGAGTACAACCTCTGGAATTACACCATTGTTTGCCCATGTGGCTAGGATACATGTGGCACCAAAGCCCACACCAGTTACCCTGCAGCTTGGAATGATTGGAAGTTGTTCCATCATGAACTATGTGGCCAGGGTGACTATGAAGGTTGGTGGCAAGTTCTGTGATGTTTATGTGGACATTGCAAACTTCAATCACTATGACATGATCATAGGAATGCCATTTATGGGGGCAAACATTGTTCTCTGTGATTTCCAGAATGACTAGGTAAGTGGTCATTGATGGAGTAGCAACTCCAGCTCAGACATAGAGACATACACATGTAGTGTGTCCTACATTACAGTGGAGCATGCTTTGGATTGTACAGAGTCTGCTACACCATAGCAGAATCCCCACAATGTAGCATGTTATACAGGTGCCATGGAGGCCATACATTGTGCCATACTATACATATCCAGCAGAGTCCTTTGACCAGGATCTGGAGCTGCTAATTACTACTGGGTCCATTGCAATTACATTTAACAGTGACCAGCCCCACTCAACACTAAAATTAACTGGTGTCAGTGGACTGGCAGTGGATCTGGCCACCATCCATTTCTCATGACCAGCTGCTGCAACTTGTGACAAAATCTGCCCTCAGGAATGTATCTGCCTAGTGCCATCAGAAAGCCACTGAGAAGACAGGGGGTGGCCAAAGCCAGTACAACCACTGGCAACAAGCCACTTAAATGAAATGTGATATGAAGATCTATTTTAACTGCAGAAATAACAATCAAGGAACAGCAGAAACACAGCATTATGCCAGTTGAACAAAATCAATGGAGAACACATCATATTGGTCATGGTTTTTTTAGATGCTTGGGAATGCATCAGAATTCTTCATAGAGGATCAGATTCTTTGGAAGGCATCAATCTTCTTTGGCAGCCATCAAAATCTCATCAAAGCATCAAATCCTT
>JABAJY010000169.1:0-39609 GCA_017607575.1 Termitomyces sp. Mn162
TGAAGTGTCACACCTGGCCTAGAGAATCCCCAGACTTGTTCTCTTTGGATTTCCCTTTGCCAGGTGAGTAGTTATCTCAGTAGACACTGTACAGTACTGAATAGACTTTGGATTTCCCTTTGCCAGCTATGTGATTGAGCCACAGCCTCCAGAGGTTGCTCTTACAAGAACAGTGCCCCAGCCTACCACCACCTGTTGAAGTCAAGGACAAGTACCACTACAAAATTGACCACATCCTTGACTCCCACCTTATCCACAGTCAGCCCCACTACCTGGTCTGCTGGAAGGGCTATGGACCTGAGAACAACACTTGGAAACCCTATAAAAACCTCTCTAGAGCCCCCACCAAGCTCTGGGACTTCCATCAACAACACCTCACCAAACTCCAGGACCCCTGGAACTAGTTGACACAGACAGCAATAGTGAATGTAACCCCTGCCTCTAGATCTATTAGGGATTCAACTCCTACAAGTACCCCCTGCATGTCTTACTTTCTATTTTCTCACTTAAGATCTGAAATTCCATTTGTTTTACAACAGTATTTACCAAGGGATAGACATCAATAAGTATAAACTACAAACATACAAAATGTATAGGAATGGAACTACAAAAGGCATGGAACAGCAAGAAGATGAAGTCTGGTCCCCCCCATCACTCTCCCTCCTCCTCTGGAACTGCCCCCACTATCCTCCCCACCAAGTCCACCTCTATCTGAGTCACAACTATAGCCAAAGTCTCAGAATAACCCAGGAGAGGCTCCTCCACATCTGTAGCAAGCTCCCACCATGACCCTGGCCCCACCATGTTCCTCTACTGGTGCTTCACCAATGACCTTCCCATATGGCCCACACCCTGCCCCAGCTCCACCAGATGATTCCTGGGCATTTGCACTGGCCCATCCTGTATTGATGCAAAGGTGGCAGTTGCACTGTCAAGAAGGATCCTGTGCTCATGGATCCAGTCTATGAAGTTATGTCAGTAGGGCCAGAGCAGAGGAAAGCACCACTTACACATCACCCCCCTCTGCCCCAAGGCTGCCTCATTGGTAAGGCACTCCTCTTGCCTCTTGCCCACCTCCACCACTGCACAGGGCACTCCAGCCTCAGGAGCCCCCTGCCACCCCTCTGCCTCCTGCCCCACATGCACTCCCCCCTCTGCCCCAGCTGTTCCCACAGACCTTAGACCTCTAACAATTGTTCTGTAGCAGTCCACAGGGCAACTTCCTGATCTCTCTATGCTGCATCTCTGTCCCTCTGCACTGCATCTTGCTCACTACACATCTTGTCCCAGTCCTCCCCAATCCTCTGGACCTCCTACTTGTGGGTCACTAGCAACCTCTGCAGCCCCTCCACCTGACAGTGCAGAAGCACCTCAGAGACTGACCAGGACACCTCTACAGACTGCCCTACTAGGGCTCCAGATCTAAGAGAGTACACCTGGGGGCCTGGAGGACCCACCATTGGCTCCTTGCTCTGAACCCTCTTACTGGGCCCTGCCTCCAGCAATAAAGATGCCCTCCACTTGCCTCTATTGCATGCCACAGAGGCTCCCTCCCTCCACCCACTCTGTGAGGGTCCAACCTTCACTGTTGACCACCCCATGCTACTCCTGCCCTCTACTCTGGACCCCCAACCCAATGTCCTACCCCTCCACCCTTTTTTCAGTTGTGTTTCCAACCACTCCTAGCCCCAACCCTGCTCCACAGCAATGCAAACAGCATGCCAGCTCAACAAGATAGAGCACTTTTTGTGCCTTGACTGACACAGGAGGCACACTGATGTATCTGCTATGACCACTGTTCCCCCCATTGGGCACAGAGGGTACACTATGCAGCTGGATTGGCCAGAACTGGGCAAGATCTTACTAGCCACTCACCAGAGCCTTCACCTGGCACTATTTGAAGGTCAGAGGACCCCTCACCCACCCAAGAGCCTCTGCAATTGCTCTGGTGTCACCACTGCCTGCACAACTCTGTGGGTCTCAGGAATGACATGCACCACCCCCAATCCAAAGCTTGGTCTTGATCATGGTGCTGAGGCTGGCCCTGCCAACAACCCTGGAGCTCCACCCTGGTAAGGACCCCCAGACAGGCCCACTACTACCACAGAGATTTCTGTTGTGTCTAGTCAACCAAGTTCAGGACATCTGGGACATGGCACTTATGACTATGATACAAGGTGTTTACCCTCCTCCAATTTCAATGCCAATCAAATTCCCAATGAACAGACTATCCCAAACTTGCTCAGACCACTTCTCCTAGCTTATCCTCACAAGATCTAAAGTCCAGACCACCATAGAGTGCTAGGTTATAAGTGCAGGACATTGCATCCACCTAGTAAGGACTCACCTGGTTAAGCTGAGCCCCCATTGTCAGCAAAACCTGACAGGGTTTGCCTGAGGGGCCATTAGGGTTTGCCGGAGAAGTGTTAAAGTTAGCTGGGGCAGGTGCTGTGAGTGTACAAAGGTTGGGTGAGTCAAGGGAGTGGTGGGGGGGAGCTTCAGAGATGCACAGTGGCTTGGAGAGGGGTCTGGAGGTCTGGAAATGGGTCATGACACCATGCATCCATTTTGCAATCATGAATACTGTGAATTCATCAACAGGATTCTCCCCTTTCTAGCTAACCACCAGCAGGTCACCCTTGGTCATCCCTCCCCTGGCACTCCTATTGGGGAATGCATCATCAGATGCTGTCACAGCTCACAAAATTATTGAGAAGCTGGAAGCAGACATTGAAGAGGCTCTATGATGCTCTTCCAAGTGACATAACCAGAGCAAGTCCCCACAAATTGACATGAACACATTATTGGTTTGGCTTGGACTCAACCTCAACCTCTGCATCATATGGGCAAGCAGCATGGCTTCCCATAAATGCAGTCTTTGCAGACACTCTTAGCCATTGTCCAGGTCTTTGGTGGAGAGCACATGTATGCTCTTCATGCTTGCATGTCTAAAATAGTGATGCCACAAGTGTCAGGTTCCACTGACTATGGGGGCTCAGCTTAACTGGGCAAGTCCTCATTAGGCTTCACTTATAACCTAGCATTTCAAGGATGTCCAGATATCAGATACTTGCAAGGGGAGGTTTGGGAAAGCAGTCCAAGCAAGTCCAGAGTGGTCTGGGGAAGTCTAAGACAAGGTACAAACAAGGGTTGGGCTTGGGGAATATTTAGGTACAAGTCTGGAGGCAAATGTGGAGGGTGTGGGGCAAGCAGAGGCCATGCAAGTGATGGGAGCAGGGCCAGAGATTGATGGGGTATCAACTAATGTTGATGGGCCCTGGAGCTGAGCATAGAGCAAGGTCCAGGGTTAATTATGAATGTATGCAGTTGTAAATGTATGCATGGAGTTCATAACAAAGTCATAGTTGAAAGGAATTCAGGCAACAATAAAGGAAATAGAAGCAGACAAGATGAGACAGAGACAAGAATGAAATAGATTGAGTGGATCATGAGACTAGAGACAGAAACAGAGACAAAACTGGAAAACATAACAAACACAGAACATAACAAGAGAATATCAGCAATATCAAGACTACTGTAGCAGATATGGCTCTACAACCAATATACTGACTACTGGACCTCCTCTGGGGACAGTGGGTCTGGTGGCAGAGCTTGTCAGAGCTGCACAGGGTTGATGGGTGTTGGTTCTGATCAGTTGGTGGGCCATGGTGATATACTGATGGGAACTGATGGGAACATGGGCCACCCTGAGGTCATTGGGATGTTCTAGACTGGTCAGGCAAGTTGTAGTAACAAGTCAGTGACATATGCTGGGATCAGGAACAGTGTCAGAGGGGCCCAGGGGCTTTGGAGAAGGGGAAGTGACAGGGCCCACAGGGAACATGTTGGGGTTTGCCAGGAGGCCATCAGAGTTTGCCAGAGGAGCATCAGAATTAGCTGGGGTGGGTGCTATGGGTGAACAAAGGTCAGGGCAAGTTGAGAGGGTGTTGGTGGGAACTCCAGGGGAGCAGGGTGGCTTGGGAAGGAGGTCCAGAGGTCTGGGAGTGGGTTGTGACAACAAGTCAATTTCTGCTGGTTTGAATGAGGATGCCACTATCACTTGAAATGTGGTGTTCACTGCCATGTCAAGGGCTGCCAACAGGTACATCCCCCTTTCCTTGTGACCAACCAGCACTTCCCTACTCTTGGGATCATGAAACACTGCTTTACCACCCATAAAGGTGACTGAAAAACCTGCTTGGTCAAATTTTCTGATTGATACCAGGTTTGCAGTGAGATTGGGGATATGCAGTGCCTTCCTGAAGACCAGTTCTGTCATGGTGAATGGTGTGTGAATAGTCCTTGTCACTGTACTGTGCCCCCAACCAGCACCAATTGGCCTTTGCATGGAATGCCAAGCTCTTTGTAGTCAGAGAATGTGGCACAGTCATGAAGCAGTGGTCACTTGCACTTGAATCTGTGTAGGTTGGTACTGGTCTGTGCATCTAGGTGGTGTAGAGACATGGCATGTCAGTGGCAAGTTCTCCATCCCCTCTGGCAATCCAGGCCATCAACACATAGGAGACATGTGAAGCTGTGGTGCTTGCCATATTGACTGTAGGGGCGTCGGCACCAGAATTTGCAGAGGCTGTCCCCTTAGCTGCCTGGGGTGCAGCCAGCACAGCAAAATTATGTGGGAACTGACTCTCCTTTCTATAACTGAGCCAGTAGCAGTTCTTGGTTGTATGACCCATATGCTTGCAATTTTGATTCATGCATACAAGTTTGGACCTTGGGGGTTTTGTGCTCACCTGAGGAGCGGGCACCATAATCCCTGCCTCCTGTTTCTGTGTCTGCAAACACTCCCAGTGGACTGTAAGCCCCAAGATAAGTGCTGGAGAGGTCATCATGACATACAGACTTGCCACAATGGTATTCCAGGATGCCAGTAAGGAACTCATAATTTGTGCATAATTCAGATAGGTGAATCAAGAAATCCATGCTGTCAGCATATTTTGTGGAGCAAAGTTGGTTGAATGACGGCATGATGCTGATTGTATCGAGATTGTAGATACAGTTATCGAGTGACATTTTCATCTAAATCTACAGAGGACGTTCGAGATAAATTTCTTGTAATGTCTCTACTTTTTCATTGGCGAGAATTGAATAAAATTTTCAAGAGGATTTTCTCATTATCTGGCTAGAATATGGATAATCAATTTCATTGTATCAGCGGATAGCCCGGTACAACCCTCAAAAATGAAATCCAAAAGGTTCTCGATGGGATCGAGTAAGACAGATCGTCCGTCCCCTCCTCCTATTATCAGCTACAAGTAATCCTGGAATCGCGCGATCAACGAAAGTACAAAGTGCTCTTCGTCGACGATGGATATTAGACGGGCCTGGAGAGATGGAATAAATACACTGTACAGTGATTAATTGAGAGAACGAACTATGGTTGAGTGGGCAACCACACCTACAATGCTCATGTAATCATCTGCGCAAGTACCCGGAATCTGAGTCTATCGTACTCACCGAGCACAGGACGGAGTAGTTAGACCTTTCAACAGTCAATAACCGTGATTGAACCTTGAAACATCTTATTGCCCAGGACAGAAGAGATATAAAAATACAGCAGTTGATATCAATAGACAAGATGAATGTGAGGAGGTATTTAACGAAGGCTACAACAGGAGATCGGTATATGGCTACAGTGGTTGGAGGCAAAATACGGAACACATTAAAGAGGCACGGTCAGGGGTAGAATATTGTAAAGGAGAGGAAGGATCGTAAAAGGAGAAAGAAGATACCTAGGGTACACAAGAGGGTTCAAGTTGTCCTAGTGTCGTAACGAAGAAGGAAAGGAAAAGCAAGAAACATAATCTATGCTCACACAGCGTAAGTCATATCAGCATGATAGCCACAAGCACTGGCAGCAAAGTTCTCATCGAACATACTCGGCTGGAACAAGCTATCGAGCCCTTGCTCCTGCGATACGCAGCCCAACTCCACAGCTGGATCATCAAATCCCACACCTGTCAAAGAGAGCTCAATCTCGTGTGGACGCGTCGGATCAAAGTCCAACCCGAGCCCGGCGTCAACTGTGAGCTGCTGGTGCTGTATCGGGCCGCTCGTGAACGATCCGGTATCGCACTCTTTCCAAATGTCGAGGTCCTCGAACGCCGTCACGGTCGGTGCGGCCGACTGTGGTTGGGGAGCGTGCACCACTGGGGCTGCGGTGGGGACAGGAAGAACGGCTTCCGAAGATGCTGGGGAACCTGAGTAGGCTGTTGAGGGGTGAGACTCGGGGTGGAGCTGCGGATCGAGCCAAGAGAGTCCATCCAGTGCAGGTGAGTGGTTCGCGTATATTTGGTGTTGGCTGAGGTCGGAGGGAATGTCGTGTGGTGAGATTGAGTCTAGTGATCCGAATGCATTTTGATCGTGATGTGAGGGGAGAGCATTCATGAAATGTTGGTCGTCAAATGATGAGAAGAAGCTAGAGTTTTCACCAAAGAAGCCGGGATTGAAGAGCGATGGGTCAACATCTGGTAATGGTGAGTCGTCTCGCTGGAATTGACCCATAGAATCCGCAGGTAATGCCCATGAGCGGTGGAACAGAATCGGGCGAGCACTCGATGCACGACGGTTGCCAAGCATCATGCGCTGCACCGGAGAGCCTGGTCGCGAAATAGTCATGAACGGAATATTAGGAACATTGACACCGTGATTGAAATGGGGATAGTAGTCGTTAGGCAAGGGAACAGACGAAGGACGACGCTGGGCGAAAACTGGCGCTACAGGGGGGGTTTGCGTGCGCATGAGGTCAAGTTTACGGACAGCAGCCGCGAGTTCGTCGCCCTTTTTACCCTCGAGAAGAAGCTGAGCAACTTCTTCGCATCGACGCTCATCCTCAGGCGTCGTCAGCATCTTGTCCTTCTTCTTTTCCTTGTTTTTGTTGTGCACGGGACGGAAGCGATAGTCAGGATACCTTGCCTTGTGCTCTGCCTTAGCATGTTTTGCCTTGACTTCCCATACTTTCTTCTCTTCCAAAGGAAGAGCGCGCCAGCAATTACCTAAGCAATTATAACATCAATCAATACGTCCATCATGTAGAGACGACGAACAACTGACCTATTATTTTCGATAGCGAGCCATGGTTCGTCTCAATCGTCCCCGGGACGTGTTTTTGACGAACAAAGTCGGCGCGGAAAAGCATGAAGGCATTTGGCGGTCGTGGGATATACCCCATCGACCGTCGTTTACCTGGAGGCGCCCGTCTACGAGCGGGTGGTGGTGCAGGGGTTTCAGAAGGAGGGAATAAAGCGGATGTAGGCGAAGCGGGCTCAGGAGATGATGGGGACGTCAATTCCTCCTCCTCTACGAAAGTCACTGGCGTTACGTTGGGCGCAAAAGTTACAGGTCGCGGTGAAATTCCGTATATCCCGGCTTTCGCAGGAGTGAAAGCTTCATTCGCAATGTAAGTACAATCGTTGATCTCCCTTCATACCAACTATCTGTTTGTACTCACACGTAGCTAACGATGAGCGTCTCCGCTTTGATAGACGTATAGCTGGCATGAGGTATAATATCCTGTTTGGAATGAAAGCGGCGGAGGGGTGTCAACTGACCCGAGTTTCCAAAGCAGGAGGACAAAAGGATAGCGAAAGGACGAGGACTGCTTATTGTTCCAGGATTACTTATACGTTGACTGCCATCAGACCTTGATCAGGGTTGGCTCTCTCATGTGACCCCCTGATACCATGTCCTTGAATTCTCCCTTACAACCGTGCATGCACCCGCACTGCATCTCTCATCATACCCGTTTGTTCTCAAGAGCGTCTTCTTGTCTCGCGATATCTCGACAACCAACGCCGACATCTGTTGACGCTGTGAGCACAACAGATTGCTTGCCCCTCCGTCATATCAGCCTCTAGGTCTGGGGTCCTGGCCGTCAAACTCATGTCTCTTTTCGTCCATTCCTTTGTGGCTTAATTTGGAACTTTGTTTATTCCCGACTAATCTTCTTGTTCCTTATAGACCTTCGATCCTCGTGGTCGCTTGGCGGTCGATGATGGTGACCAGGATTATACCGTGGTTGAACTTTGTATCTGTCCTCGAGACAAGTCGAAGGCGGGTTCATCTCATCTGTCTTGTCAAATGGTACTTGTATCTATTCATTATGCATAATGATTCATATAAACTAGAGACCTCCTGAAAATTCCTCACACATCATCATTTCTGGATCAAACGGATATTCACAGAGTTTCCTTCGGCAGATTTGCTCGGCGAGGGCCTTCTCCGACGAAAAAATACCCACTGTCAAATGTGTACCGACCAAGTGTTCCCTCTTTCCTTTTGGATCAAGCCAAGTTCGTGAATTGACCTTTGTCAGCCTTCGTCCCGTCCTCTCCAGATTCACCTTGTTCCACAAACGATATCTCCCGACTTTCTTCATTTTGACGCTCGTTTGCCTAGAAACCGAATTAGACGCTCGTGTATACTTGACAACCAATTGACGTCGCGACCGGCGGTGAATGCTCCGCACAAGACTGACTATCTTCAATGTGGGTGTCAGCCGATCCATGTAAATAACGCACAAGTGTCCTTGAGATATGTATTCCTCCATCACTGATGGCTTCTGGCGAGAACTCCTTCCAACCCTCTTCGTTCAAATGATGTCAGTCTCGCTTCATCAACCATGCCATATTTCTCATTAGGATCTTCTTCATGTCCTAATCCTATGGCCACCATGTTGCCAGAAAAGAACAAGGCCTTCATTCGCCACACGTCTAGGCAAACTTTGATTGGTATCAGAAAGAATACAAAAACAGCTCAGATTCGACTTTGCATCCAACCCTGGCCGAGACGGGGTTCACGATCATGATCAAACGGTCAAGTCACCGAATCGTCGTATGTTCTCCCGTTCCTCCATCATTTCAGCGCCCACGCATACATAGCCTTCACATCGTTAATCTCCGTTCCTTACGCTTGTCGTTCCTTTATATTACCAGAATCGGCCACACACAAGTGAGCCTCGTGTGCGTCTGGGCGGCGTCCGCTCTCTGCTTTTCTTCGCTTACGTAGCTAGCCATGACAGAAAGCTTCAGCTGAGATCGGCCTCCTGCATTCTCTCAGTTGCTCGGGGTTAAGTGGGGAACCATGTTCGAGGTGCAAGCTTCGAACTTCAAGATGGCCACCGCCTGAATGGAGGAGATGGTGACCTTGTCAACTACACAGTAGCTATGGAAATCCTGCATTCGTCACCGCTTGATCTTGTTCGATATTCGGACGAACAAGTAACAACTCTTTTGAGTGTTGATGAATATGACTGATTCATCTCGGAGGATCATCCTTTAGCATGATGATACAGAGAATACCCCTTTCGGTCTGGGTCCTCGTCCATCGTGTGTGCGTGATTTCGCACTCGAGTTCTCATCTTGCCTCAGTCGACGCGATGGCACTCGTCTCAAGTTCGAAGTGACGCTGATTTCAATCACGATGATATTTCCATCGAAACATTGCGGGGCCCATCGAATATTGCAGTGTTGTGTCCATGGTATGATATTGCGGGTCTCAGACCGTCGGTTGGCGTGTGATGTTGGAGTTCTACTCAAGATGGTTATTATTACTTCGTGCAGTCGAGGTCGTTATTGAATGGGAGCCCTTGGAGCTTTCGTGTGCCATTCTTGTTCATCCGCTTTTAATGAGTCTTCTGTGCTGCCACGTATCGAAGGTCCCTGATTTCATCTAACCTTGCATGCGCTTCATATGAGTAACCTTTCGAGCAGCTCGGATCCTGGGTGCTGATCAGATCTCATCGTGAATCAAGTATCTGTGAGAGCCTCTGCCGATGTGGTTTGGTATTTCATTCATGTCATCGCGACTTGACATCACGAGAGGATTATTCTAATACCACTTCAAGCGCTTCAACGGCCCAAACGACTGCATGACGATAGCAAAAATGATCACTCAATGCACGAACGATCGCCAGGCTTGTGTTGTTTAATCAAGTGAGCAAGAACACGTCTTGACCATGGAACAATGGCAATGTTTGAATCCTCGTATGCTTTGTTGATATCGACGTTAATCAGAGCCACCGGCTTGGAAGTCTAGGTTCCAACATGGCAATCGACTTTGCATAAGTCGCGTTCAAAGTGTCCAGACAAACAATGTGAAAATCGAAATGACGGTTTATGAAAATTTCTGTCATAAGCGGTGGTATAAGCACTTGTACTGCCCGTCTATCCAGGCGTGAAAGTTATGAGAATCTGTGTCATAAACGGTAGTGTAAGCACTTGGGTCGTCAGTTGTTGCACTTGAAACAGGGCGACTACTGTATGACTTGTGGAAGGATATGAGAATTTGGTCAGGCTGGACTCAGGTTCGAATAGAATCCAGAAGGAACTTTCCTGTCTTGAGGACGAATGATATTCTCTATAGGTCAGGGTCAGAACAGATATTGTGATGATGTTGAAATGGAAAAAACTATTTCATATCTACATCCTAACTAGTTTAGAAGAGTTGATAGACTTATGTAACACATCATCTATTTAGTTGTACCGCCACCACCACAATAACAACCATCATCCCCCCCACTCGCAGGATCGCGCTCTGTCTGTGGTAAGTATAAACACTCTAGATAGGTATATACCCAATTCTCATTTTCCTGATGAGTGGGACCCTGTGTGACGTCTATGATCAATCCTTGTTATACTGAATTGTTAGAGTCATGATGACAGTAGTCAGACTTCTTTGCGACTATGGACAGTTTTTCCTTCAGGCTGGTTCTTGTCAACACAGTAATGATATTGAAAACCATATAGTGGTGATGATCACATTAGTCTAAGCAGCTATAAGCCTGTGGCTAACAACATTGCTGCACTTTTGGCAACAGCTTACAAGGACTGACAAAATGATAAAGACTCACTCACAATGCAAGACACCACAAAGATTCTGATTGCATTACAGAAGACACTGATCATGACAATGACATTTAGTAAACCTTATACTGAGGAACATATTTTTGAATAGTTCTAAGTAAAGGTAACTAATTTTCAAATCATAACTCGTTCCATTCAGGTCCAGGTGCAGTGCATCTGCTTACACTTTTTTGAATCAGAGAATTTAGTACTTGCGACTACAACTTGGGAACTTTAGGCTTCTCAGGGATACAGATGATCACTTGGGTGCTTTGAGGGGTTCTCCTCACACTTTGGAAAATCAGACTTGCCGAGGATTCATCATGTGCTCAAAAGGGTATTTGTGTGGACATGGTGAGTGGCAGTTTTTTTACAATTGCTCTTCGCTCTTGACTCGTTAATTGACAAACCTCTGGCTTGTACTTGTGCACAAACAAAACAACCTGCTCATACCTGTTCTTGCTCTTGTTCCTGCTCTCATGTTATGCATATGGATCCACTTGCTTCTTGCTCCTTGTCTCCCACATGGATGCACACAAATTCTTTGTTAGAACCTGACAGACAGTAAGTTCCTCAGTTCAACGTATATTTGACTAAGTAGCTACCTGACAGCCAGTAAGTTCTAGTGGGTAGCTATATCAGCGTTGTAAGGTAAAATTAAAAGTGTCGACTCACCCTCAGTTCAACGTATATTTGACTGAGGGTGTTGGGTGAAGCGTAGAGGTATATATACATATTTGTAACAATGGTGGAAAATGGTGAAAGGGCCACACAGTGGCCAGACAGTGTAATATAAGATGTGATAAAGTAAAAGGGTAATAAAAGGATAAAGGAGAGATGAAGGGGCAATGGTGTGATGAAGGGTCGATGGTATTTCGGCCTACTAACACTCCTCCTCACTGTAGGCCCTGAGATGTCTCCTCCTCACGCGTAGTCATGGCGCTTCACTGGAGACCGAGTAGGGCGCGTAAGCGTAAGAACAGAGCGGCCGCGAGAGCCTTCGTGAAGAGGTCGGCGAAATTGAATTTTGTGTTCACATAACAAATGCATATGTCACCCACTTGGACGCGCTCACGCAGGAAATGATACTTGATGTCGACGTGCTTTACACGTGCGTGGAGGGTGGGGTCCTCCGAGAGATTAATAGCTGCGTTGTTGTCACATAGGATTGGTGTGGGTTCACTAGTCGTGTCGTACCCTCTACCCTTGAGTAATGCACGTAGCCATATGCATTCTTGCGCACTTTCGAAGGCGGCCATGTACTCCGCCTCGCAGGATGATGCGGCTACCGATTTCTGCTTGCGTGCTGCCCAAGATCCGACGCCTGAGCCTAGGCTCCAGGCGTAGCCGCCGATGCTGCGCCGCGTGTCCAAGCAGTTGGCCCAGTCAGAGTCAGTGAATCCGGTGAGATTAACGGGGTTGTTATTGCCGCCGAGGACAAGCTTAAGGTCTCGTGTTCCCTTCAGATAGCGAACGAGTCGCGTGGCCGCCCTCCAGTGGATCCCGGTGTAAGAATCAACGGACTGTGTAAGTTGTTGAACGGCGTAAGCAATGTCTCCGGCCGAGCCGAGATGGCTACGTAGAGTAGGCAGCCGACGAGGGACCGATGTGGCGTTTTCTCAAGGGCGTCAATTTCATCTTGCGGTAGGGAGGACCTGTCAAATCGTCGTAGCTTGAGGCCCGATTCCATGGGCAGGGTGAGCGGCGTAGCGTTAGTCTGGCCAAACTGGGAGATAATCTTGTCGATGAGGGCTGTCTGCGAGAGTTTCACGAGGCGTCGCTCGCGATCCCACTCAATAGCAATGCCGACGACAAATCTGGGGATACCAAGATCAGAAATCGTCCATACAGACCGTAGTTGGGTCTTAAATTGCTCGTTCTCGGCTTTGCTACTGGCGATGGATAAGAAGTCGTCGACATGAACTGCTGCTATGGTAGTTCCGGTGTCAGTCTTTCGGTAGTACACGCAATATTCGCATAGAAGACGTGTGAAGCCCCAGGAGATCATGTTGCTGTTGAGAGTGTGGTTCCAGATGCGTCCAGCCTGCTTCATGCCTTGGAGGGCGCGTAGTAGGCACCACACCCAGTTTTCCTTACCAGGTTCTTCGAATTGTTCAGGTTGCATCATGTACTGAACCTCCTCCTCTGGTAATAGACCATAGAGAAAAGCTGTTTTGATGTCAATCTGCGCAGCGTCCCACCCTTGTGCTGCGGCAAGATGGAGGAGTACTTGCCATGACTCCATGCGTGCAGTTGGAGAGGTTGTTCTTGTGTAGTCTTGCCCATAGATTTGTTCGTATCCCTTGAATACTAGGCGAACTTTGAAATGGACTGCCTTACCATTCTCATCGTGTTTGATCTTGAAAACTGGTCATCCTTTTTGAATCTTGTGACCTGCGGGCACCTGATCTCTTGGGATCAATTTGTATACTCCCATGGCCTTCAAAGACTCCAGCTCGTCACGATATCCGGCCTCCCATTCCTTTGAGTACGGTGAGTCTTGTGCCTCCTTCCATTGATACGCCTGTCTCGTACTTTGAGACAGGGCGAAAGTACTAGAAAAGCAAAAATTACCAAAATAAAGAAGCTGAAAACTGTAAGCTTGGGTGATGTCAAAAACTGTAGACATAAGTAAGCATACCTAGTACAAAGAGAAACCACCGAAGAACCCAAAAGCACGCATTGAATGACACCAGCAAAAACAGTAAAAGCTCTGACGTTGAGAATCGAGGCTGATCATGCGTTTGATGGGCGATCAATGGCTGTGCTCGGCGACCCGGTTAGAAATCTAACCGACCCCAAGGACAGCCATGGGCGTCTATCACAACAATGATGTCCTACTACCCTTGATACCATACGCCAGACCACCTAAAACCTGAGCCAGCCACCATACAAACCACACATAGTCTGCTAGGGAGAAGTTGGAAGGAAAAAGAGCAAAAGAAAAGATGTTGGATGAACAAAAAACTGAGTAATGCTGACTCAGCATGCCATCTTCTATTGACCAATGGGAAGGAAAGCCAAGGGAAACCATGTAGTACAACCACAGGCACACATCAAAAGCACCCTAGTCTGTGCATGCACAACAAACTATAAAAGGGGAGGGGAATTGGAGAGGACAAGCAACAATGTACCACAGCTCAGGTAACCCCAGGGAGTGGTTATCTTAGGCTTACAAGTGTTCAGTTGTTTTGGGTTTTTAATTAATAATATTTGGACCCATTCAATAGTGTGAGGCTGTCTCAAGCTTGTGAACAAACCATTAAAATTTTATTATTGTTACATCTATGTGAGCTTGCATGTAACTAAAGCCTCCAAACCTCTGTGAAACAAAGTTTGATCTGTTGATCCAATCAATTGATGGCATCAAGACTTACATCTCATATCACCATGTATGAGGCTCATTGCTTATGTTGATGACTGGGTCTCCCAAGGACTCCACTACAGCTAGGATGTGCTCTATTTCTCCCAGCAAAGCCACATTGGCTATGTCTGGAATATCAATATTGTTGTCTCCTTCTGCAGGGTGATCTGCACATGCATCATTCATGCATTTCTCTATCCATGTAGCTTGCAACTGGTCACCAGCTGCGCAGGACCCTTGCACAGCCAGTTCTATGTGCATTGATGGTGGATTATCTTGGCATGCCTTGGTTGATGGGATAGGAGCACAGTTTGAATGTCAAAGAGGAGCTGGTTCAGGTGCACCTTCTACTGGGTTTAGCTTGTGGGATGCTGCTGGAGCAGGGAGAAGGTCTGGTATGTCTTCTTCATCATCAATGGTGGCAAATGGTGTGTCTGTTGATATGTCTTTGATCCTGCTAATTGATGTCAGGTCACTAGGGTCTGTGGGCATCATTGTCATGGGATCAATTGTATTGATGCTGAGATTGGATGGCCACTGTGGTGCTCAAGGAACCAGACATGATACAATTCATAGATCTTTGTTCTAGGATCATGGCATCTGTATGTCTTTGAGTTCTGCATATAGCCAATAAGAACACATTCAATCCTACATGCATTGAGCTTTGGATTGTATTGATTTTGGATAAGGACAAATGCCCTGCATCCAACTTCACACATGTATGAATAGTCAGGAGCACATTTATACCATAATTTGAATGGGGTCTTCTCATTGAGTGATTTTGTCAGTGTCTTGGCATGTAGATGTGTAGCCATCAAGTAAAATTTGTCCTGTAGTGATTCTGGACATTTAGCTTTGTTCTGGCTTTACTTTGGAGCATCCAGTGCATGCATTGCACATGCCCCATGTGTTCTGATGTATGTGGCACTGCAAATTCTTATTGTGTACCAGTGGATGCTAACCAGTCTTTCATTTGGTGGCTCTTAAGCTTGCTGTCATGACTGGTGTGATAAATACCAACTTTTTCACCTGTTTCAAGCTCACATGCCTTTTCCCCAGCTTGAAGAGCTGCAAATGCATCTGACTTCAACTGAAGGGGGATTGCCCATGGCATGTTGATATAGTTGTCAACAATGTCCCTAGTATATTTGTTTCCAGTACAAGACTGTACACTCATTGGTCCAGCCAGATCTATCCACACTATTTGCAGCCTCTTCACTGCTCTACACCCTTCCTCCGATACCTTGCAAACTGGTGTTTTGGTTTGTTTACCAAGGATACAGACATCACATTTGGGCTATACAAGGAGGGAGGCAGAGGGCATACCTAGAAGTGGACCTGCATGGGCCATGGTGGCCACAACTTGATAGTTGGCATGTCCAAGATGCCAGTGCCAATTGTCAATCTTTACATGGGTTTGTGTGGCTGTGAGGGCATGCTTGTTGAGTGCAGACTGTAATTTAAGTGTGTATAGACTGCATTCAGGGATGAGGGGCCCAGTGGCAAGGAGTGTTCCACTGTCTTTATCAAGGATAGTGGTGCCTGTGTGGCTGAACATAATTATTGCATGCATCCCCATAGTGAGGGCCAAGATGGAGATGAGGCATACTGTGAAAGTAGGAATATAGAGTACATTTTCAAGGTATATTTCTGCTTGGTTCTGGACTTGCAACTGGATCTGACCTATACCTATTGCTTGCATAGATGGACCTCCTACCCCCTTGACTGCTTGCAGTGGAATGGGTTGGATTGTCACAAAGTCTGGAGCATAGGGCAAGATGTGCACAGTAGCTCCAGAGTTCATGTAGATTGGCTTTTCAGTAGAAGAGACAAGATGAGTCTTGTTGAAGGGATTGGCAGGAAGGACTGCTGTTGTTGCTAGTCTTTTTGTGGCCTGGGATTGCTGGGATTGTGTAAGTTTCCCAGTTGACACTTGCTTTTGGTTCATACTCTGTAGGGCCTATTCTGTTGTCTGCCATGAAGCCCTTGTATTTGAAGTAGTCTGTTGTATTGTTAGTAGGAGAGTCTGTGATGCCAGCAAAGTCAGTGAACTTAGTTGTGTCAAGTTGAATCCTCTGGAGGTTGCTGAAGTCAACAATGTAAGCTTGGCCATCTAGTCCCTTGATTGCAATGCCATTCTCAATGGATTTAGTGCCAGGTGTCAAGTTTGAGCTCACAGGCTTTCCTCCTTTGCATCCTCCTCCTCATGCTGCCTGGTGTTCCACCTTGGATTCCTCAATAGTTTTGCCATCCATCCTGCCATCAGGCTGGATGCACCATTCCTTAGTGTAACCATGGCAAGCAGCTCCAATTGTATAGCAGATGATATAGCAGGGAAAGCTAGTATCATGATTATGGGTGCTACATTTTGTGTTGTAAGCAGCCAAGGCAGTATCACCAAACTTCTTTGAAAGGGTGACAAGGCCATTGACTGTCTGAAATAGTTTATGGATCTGAGAGAATGAATACTGATTATTGTTTGTGGAGTTGGCAAGGCCTCATGAAACTTGTGCCTGGATTGATTTGAATGACTTGTCATTGATACAATTAAGCAGGGCAATGCATTTAAGGAGGTCTTTGTCAATGACACTGATGGAGAATGCACAATCAATCAGGTCACAGATCTTCCAAGCAGTTGTCTCAATGGGTTTGGCAATGGGTGTGTAGGTAGAGAGGGCTTCATGGATGAGTGTGACCTGTTTGATGGGTCCTTTGCACTGAGCTCTTGCCTTCAGAGCATTGTAATGCTCCTTGGCCATTCCATGGGTCTCCAGACCATCCTGCTCCACTTCTAAGATTGCAGCCTGGATGATGCCAATAATGAGGTCATTGTTGCAGAGCCAGTTGGCATACATGTTGGGCTCAGAGCTCTTGTCAGGACTGATGATGAGGTGGCTAGGGTTCTTTCCAGATGCAACAATGTAGTGGTCCAGACTGCTCTGTTGAAGGAAGATTTCAAGCTTAGTCAACTATTTAGTGAACTCTCCAGTGGCATGGTTAAAGGGTAGTTCCAAGGACAACTAGTGAGCATTGAGTTTGGCTAGGCAGATGCATGGATGAGTAGCATCAGTCACTATAGTGTGTGTGTGGTAGAGACATGGATGGAGGGGAGGAATGACCCTATGACAGCCACAAGGAATAGACAAAGGAAATTGAGTCCAAGAAAGAATACAACAAGGATGTGTAGACAGGGGTAATTGATGCAATTAGTGCCTTCAGGGTCTGAGGATGGTAAGTGTGTGTGATATCTGTGATAGAAAAAGGTACAACACATGTGTTCAAGGTTCCACTCAATTTGTGCCTATAGTTGTGCACAGTCAGCAAAGGGCCATAACCTGTTAGAACCTGACAGACAGTAAGTTCCTCAGTTCAACATATATTTGACTAAGTAGCTACCTGACAGACAGTCAGTTCTAGTAGGTAGCTATATCAGCATTGTAAGGTAAAATTAAAAGTGTCAAATCACCCTCAGTTCAATGTATATTTGACTGAGGGTGTTGGGTGAAGCATAGAGGTATATACACATATTTGTAACAATGGTGGAAAATGGTGCAAGGGCCAAACAGTGTGATATAAGATGTGATAAAATAAAAGAGTAATCAAAGGATAAAGGAGAGATGAAGGATCAATGGTGTGATGAAGGGTCAATGGTATTTCAGCCTACTAACATTCTTTGCTGATTGGATCATCCCCATTGATCAAGATTTCAGACATACTCTCATATTCCAGAATACATGCACCAACATCTTTCCACACCACATGAGATCTTCCCAGCATGCCATCCATGTTCAGTTCTGTTTACACTGCCAAGGTCATGCAAGTATCAGCTAGTCCCATGCCCCCATTATCAGAAGAGGAATGATTAAACCCTATCAGCTTGAAAAGTTCAAATATAGTGTCAAATGTTACTTTGGCTACAAAAGATTCTGGTGTAGAGACAGAGCAACAGGGTACTCTATAACATTGACTCCAGTGAAGTGAGGGCTTGGGTGAGGGAGAAGGAGGAGGAGTGAAAGGCACTTCCATTCACTACATTCATGTCTTGACTTAGGGGGGAAGTTTTGGCTACAGACTGGGTGTAGGAGATGGCACAGGCATTGATGAAGGAACAGGGAGAAAAGGAGAGGTTTATTGAGTAGGCAAGTAGAATTAGAGAGGTGAACAACACATTGTGCATTAAACCATGCTTTTATATACCTCCCATCTCCCAAAAAGATGTGTGACCATTCATTGCCTCATCACCAGGATGACTTGCAACAAGATTATTCAATCAGCAACAGGGGCAACTGTTCAAACAAAATAAAGGAATTTTCAAAGTGGTCTAGAATGGTTTCTGACTTAGATTATCTGGCCCACCTGAAGAACACATCTGACATGTCCAGGAATGCAACTATGACAAAGAATGTGGGGGTGACAACTATGGACACAGCAATGACTAACAACAATTATTGAGGGAGTGACTTGTCACCCCTGCTACATATGTCATGGGACTGGCTGAGCTGCTTCATACAGATGTTACCTTCAAGTTGAGCTATCAGCCACAATGGTGTTTACCAGACTTTGTTTTTTTTTTCTCTACATATTCTGGGTACATAAACAAACCACCCTCAGTTGACTATATTTGTGACTGAGGGTGAGTGAAAAATTACTTACTAAATATTTACATACAACTTGCTATGTAGACTAAAACCAGTGTTTTACTCTGCAGGTAATAATAACAAGCAGTCAGCTATATTTGTGACTGAGGACTAAAACTGGTGTTTTACTCTACAGGTTATAGGCCCCATTAGCACTCCCACTATGCCACCATGTTGAGCCATTGCTCCAACAAAAACCAACTCCCCACATACACACATACACCAATAACATTTTTTTCTTTGTTCTGCTTCTCTGTACAGACAAAATAAAAAATGACATCTACAAACTCATCAAACTCACCAAACTTCTCAGAAGAGGCCCATTTTGATGGAACAAATTCCATGACATTCAAAAATTAAGCCTTGATTGCTGCAAGAGTGCTTGGCACCCTTGCATACCTACACAGAACAATAACAAAACTGAGCCCATGACCAAACAACACTGACACAAAACCCACTGAGTGGTTGTTGAGGACTCCATCTTTGGAAGAATGGGAGGAGAGAGATGCTTGGGCACTTGGGCTCATTATATACAATACTAAAAACCCTGTTGGCCTGGGAATCAAAATGGAGGGTATGGCTGCTGAAGCATGGATGAAACTGACAGACAATTATGGAGTGTTCTTGGAAATTTCTGCAACAAATGCCAATAAATGCCTGCATGCCACAGAGTTTACTGATGGAATGGACTTCCTAAAACATATTAAAGACATCAGAGAAAAATGGAAAGGGGAAGTGGAAAAGGGAGCAAAGATTGATGAATCAGTGTTCTACACTATCCTAATAGCCTCCCTTCCAGAATCATGGAACTTGGTAGTAGCAGGAGTATATGTGATGAAGACAGAAAAAGATGTCATAGCAGCACTTACAATACACTAGGATCAGCTTGTTCTGCAGAAACAAAAGGCCAGAATTTCCATGACAGCCCTGCAGGCACAGGCTGAACCAAAATTGGTTTGTGTCAACCCAAATTGCAAGAGGACAGGTCATGCAATCAAAAACTGCTACTGGAAAGGGGGAGGAAAGGAGGGTCAGTTCCCACCAAACTTTAGGAACAGGACTAGAACTACTAAACCTGCTCTAAGCTACCATCACCCTGGTAGCAAATACAGTAATGTCTGCCCCTGTTGAGCAGAAAACTGAGGAGATGCCAGTCACATATACCTTATCTGCAATCCTGCATGGTGACAACAGTAACAATAATCAGCTAGCTGTTGTCAAGTTAATAGGGGCAAACACACAAAAGTAGCAGAGATACCCACCTATGCCAATTCAGGGGCAATGGACCACTTTTTCATTAGCTCAGAGGAGCTCTCAGAATACAAAGAACTAGCAGACCTGATTGAGGGCCATGGAGCCTCCAAAGGAGCTATGATCCAAGTAGTTGGGAGGGGGACTGTCTGGAAGGCACCAAGGCACAAAGTGCTCTGACAGCAAAGTTGCAAAACAAACCTACTACCTTGGAGATCTGACATTGGTGTTTTGGCTATGCAAGTGTCAAGACCATTTGTAATGTGCTGGCAAACAACTTAGTTGATGGCCTTGTGATCAAGGGCAATTTGTCCATACCAAGCATTTGCAAAGATTGCATGTATGGGAAACACACATGCAGACCCTACAATGCTGATCACACTCCTGAAGGTGTACCCAATGACTGAATTCATATCAACCTATGGGGTCCATCTAGTGTAATGTCCCTGGGAGGGGCCATGTACATGGTGGTGGCAGTTGATGGTGGCTCCTCACATTTGTCAGAGTACTTCCTATCATGGAAAGATGTGGTGACAATCCTGATGGCCTTTGAGTCATACCACCTGGAGTCAGAGCATCAGACAGGGAGGAAACTCTGCAAAGTAAGAGCAGATGCAGGTTGTGAATGGGTGAACAAACTCTGGATGGCATACCTGACAGGTCACAGCTGTTCTAAAGGTCACCACTCTGTATGCACATGCACAGAATGATTTGGCAGAAAGGGCTAACTGCACAATTCTTGAGGGAGTACACTGTATGCTCATGGAGAGTGGGTTGCCAAAAGAACTGTGGGCCAAAGTGGCAGCAGCTCAGATGTACACAAGGAACTTACTTTCATCTTTGAGACACCCGAGTATCATCCCAGAACAAGCTTGGACCAGTTGTCATCAAAGATAATCTGAGACTTTGGAGGTGCCTTGCTTGGGCAAAGGTGCTGGAAGAACTGGTCAGATCAAAACTGGATTCTTGTTCAGTCAGAACTTGCTTGGTCAGCTATGCAAATAGTGGGTATCAACTGTTCAACCAAGGTGCCCAATCCATCATTACATCATGAGATGTTATCTTTGAGAATGGAATGGAGCACTGGTCACTCACAATCCTAAATGAAAATGAGGATGAACAAGCACCACAGAAACAAATGGATGTGGCAGTCCTGTCACAAACTGCACACAACATACTTCCCACATGCCAACCAGTAGCCCTGAGGATCAGAGCAGAAATTGGCCCAATCCACCCAAACCATGTCATCAATGCTACCCCTGACAATAGCCAAGCACTTATTTGACCCCAGCCAACACAGGCACTGCCACCTACTGCACAGCCATCACAACAATCCTTGTGCCTCACAAGGCCCACCCTGGCACTGTATGTAACATTTCTGTTACAGTTTGCACAGCTTACAGTTCACACTCTGTAAGTCAAAACCAGTTGTTAGGTCTGTCTATAAAGTGTGAAGTAAGGTGTTGCCTTGCATAAGTAAAAGTATAGTAGTTTTAGGGATAGTGTCATGTGATGCTATCCATATAGTTAATTAATCATTATAAATAATGCAAAGTAAGATAGTAACAGCCACTCCATTACATACCCCCCTTTTGAGTCCATCAATGGACTCACTTCACCCCTGAAAAATGAAGTGATGATAGAAAGGGGTGGGATATGGCATCCCACCTCAAAGTGTGCCCTGTAATTCAAGCATAAACTCCTATGTTATAACTTTGGTAGGGCTATATGATCCTATCTGGACACAATCTATCTCAGCATGCTGTCCAACTGTATTAAGTGCAGAATGTGGGCTCCTAGTGCTTGAGTGTATTTATCTTCCTATTGTGAGCTCCAATGGTAGCTCACCCTGCTTGTTCATCCATCTTTGAGGCCTCTGCTTTCTTGTTCCTCATGATGTCTACCCAGTGCTCCAATACAGCATTAGCCACATTACTGGAGTCACTGGATCCAGCCTCAGGGGCAGTAGAAGTAGCAATGTTAGTCACTATGATTACTTTCATGGGGCTGGGGACAACTTGTGGAGTTGTCACTGGTTGGGCAGTCATGGTCAATGTGTCACAACCCACTCCCTGAACCCCCAACCTCATTCCCAGCCCACTCACTTCCCTGGAGGTCCCCCCCAATCCCCCCTCAAACCCTCCAACCATTGTACACCCTCTGCGCCCACTCCAGGTAACTCCAACACTTCTCTGGCAAACTCCAACAGCCCTCTGGCCCACTCCAATGCCTTCTCTGCAGCCATCAACACTTCCCCTGACTGTCCAGAGCCCTAAGAACCCTCCCCTGCTGTTCCTGACTCTGTTGTACATCACCAGCTCATTGTCCTGGTTCACCTGACCTACTCCAGAGTACCACAACAACCTCAGGACAATCTGCATTCTCAGTTGATCCCATCAGAATATCACCACAGCCCACCCCCTAATCACAACTGACACCCATCAACCCCATGTGGCTCTGCCAAGCCCCACTGCCACACCCACTGTCCCCCAGAGCTCTCCAGTAGTCAGTATATAAGTTATAGAGTAGCTCCTTGTACTCTAGTCTTGATATTGCCTTACTTGATGTGTTTCTGATTGTTTCTATCTCTTGGTTTGTGTCCTGTGTTATGTTTCCCTTTACTCTCAGTCTCCCAGCCTTACCTCTGTCTCTTGGTCTCATCTTGTCTCTATCTCTGTTATTGTTCTTGTTATTGTTTTGTATCTCCACCTGAATCTATTTTTGTTCTTGTCTCAATCTCATCTTGACTCCATTTTGCTCCATTCAACTCTGTCTTGTCTTGTTTGACTCTGTTTCTATTATCATGTCCAAGTTCTCTGGACCTTATGCCCTCATGAACTCTGCACTTACAATTACAACCCCTGAACATTCATTAAACCAACTCTGGACCTTGCTACTTGCTTGTCCTAAAAGCTATCAACTTCTGTTGATCTCCCATCAAGCTCTGGCTCTGCTCCCATCACTTGCATAGCCTCCACTTACTCCACACCCACAATATTTGCTTCTGGACTTGTATCTGATGCCCCATCAAGTTTGCCCCTTCCTCCACAACTTGTCCTAGACTTCTCTGGACCACCCTGGACTTGTTTGGATTACTCCCCATTGCTTGCCCTCACAAGTCCCCCACACTTAGACTCTCTCTGAGTGCCCAGTTATCAGTGTAGGGAATCACATTTGTCTAGTAAGGATTTGCCCAGTGTAGCTGAGCCTCTGTGGTCAGCAGAACCTGACACAATGCAGAATTGTCAACATAGTTCAATTTCATGGACTCCTTTGAGGGGGCATCCTCTGAGGATGCACCAGAGCTCAATGCTGGGTTGGTGGTGGCTGCAGCCACTGATGACAAAGGCCCCTCCTCAGTTGGGGCTGCACTCACAGAAGGAGCCACCAATGAGGGCTCTACTGCAACTGCCAATGTTGCTCTCACTACCTCTGCTGGTCAGTGCAAGAGGTGAGTAAAGATACCCTTCTCACTATAGTGCAGCCATTCAGCTGCATCAAGAGGGGAGTGGCCTCTGCTCTCATGGATTTGGAGGAGCATGCAGAAGCACTCCCAGTTGTCAGTGGTGGGGACATACCACCCATTGTACCCCTGTACTGCAGAGGGCACTCCAATAGTTTAGAGTCAACAATGGCATTCATTGTCAACTCACATGAACAAGTCCATGTGAATTGCACTCCTAGACCAATGGTGATCAAGGAAGTGTATGCCATAGGTATATGTATGATTTACTCAGGAGGGAGGCATGCAGTTGGCCAGAAGGTGACATATCACCTCCATCTCACTCAAATTGTTAATTTGCATAGGCAGCACTTGCAGCCTACACAGAGTGAAAGTGTAGGAAGTAATTTGGTTAACTCTTCTACACTGGATTGGTGATTGTTGACCACCTCTTGATAGAGTTGCAGCTGAGCAACCACCATAGCAAACAGCCTCATATAGGCTGTTTGTGTATGCAGAGTAGTTGGGGCCAGTGCCCAACTCAAAATGTAACCAAAAACTGAATGTTGGTCTGTGCACAATGAGGCATCAATAGCTATGCCTGAGTACAGGTTCTGTGAACCTGGGTGGCTGTGGTGCAGGATGTACTGTGCCCATGCATCAATGTCAAAGTGACAGCTGATTGGGACTTAATTAAGTCCTGCTCCCTGTGTATTGTTATCTGTGTGGCCAAGCATGGCCAACAAATGTGAAAGTAAGGGAAATGGTATGCAATGACAGTCCCCTTTGGGCAGAGATCTTTCCAACTCTGCTGGGGTCAGCTCCATGACCTGCTGCATGGTGTGGTTTCTCAAATTTGGAGGTGTATAGGAGATCCAATGGAACTCCTGAAGGAGGAGAGCAGCATGAATCCACTCCCTCATTGTAACCTTTGATCTGCTGTCGTGAATGAGCTTCAGAATCAGCCATATCTGCTCAGGATTCATGGGCATTCCTTGGGGAGCTCATCAGTACAGTAATTTGTAGTGTGGGGATATGTGAGATATCTCTGAGTGTTCTCACAGCTCCATCAAAGTCCATGCACCACCAATATCTGAGCACACAACTCTCCAATAGCACTGCCTCTGCCCAAATCAACAGCATCAGCCTCTGATGCTCCTCCCAAAAACAATACAACCCCCACACAATGCCCTTAGCCAACTCCAAGGACATCAACCCTCCAAAGTAAACCCCACCATCATTGGAATCAACCACCACTCCTGACAACCCTCCTCAATAAGTCAAGATTGCAAAACCAGTGCTCCACCCCAAACTCTGGAATCAGCTAGGACCACTCTGGTTTACCTAGCCATTGACCCTGCCCAACATCTGACTGGACAAACTCTGCACTGAAGTCTCCAAGCACAGATGCTCCCCTCTCTACCTCTCTCTCCAGTCCCCTAAGGCCCTGACACCTCTGACCCAACTGCAGCAACTCTAGAGCAATACAAGGAAGTTTCCAAACCTCAAGATGGTCAAAGAACAGAGGAAGATGCACCTCCACCACAGCCTCCTTGAACACACCCTAAAGACACTCCCCAGCAAGCCCCAGAAATCAATGTAAGGACCATGGCACCCCAACCCACAATGCTAGACAACTCCAGACCCCTCCACTATTACATTACACCCCATCCCAATTGATCTGGAACTCCTGGCATCCAAATATTCAATGCCACCCCCTCTACACACATTTCACAAGATGGGACTTCTGCCCTTAGACTACCAATCACACCATCCTTACCAAAAGAACACCCAAGTGCAGGAACAAACTATAGGAAAAAGAGAATTCTATACAAAGTAGTTTCTTCAGAGTATTGTTAACTTGCTGACATATTCTCTGAAGGAAGCAAAGAACCCTGCCATCACTTCTCTGGACTCATTGTCACAAACTCAACACCTGACCATCTTGAACTCCAAAGCCTCAACAACAAAGAATGCACTGCCTCACCTTTCAGAATGGCCTTCACCCCACCTTAGTAGAATGCATTGACAACCTTGCAGAGGGCTGCCCAGACAACAAGGGGATTGCTTCATGGTATGAGGTAGCTTGGGATCAGTGGCAACTCATGGAGATTCAACAGGAGCTCCACCACATGCACTTCACACAGCACCCTGTGCCAGTCATCAGTCTCCAGTACCCTGTGCCTGCTTGACCAATGCCTGCCCCTACTACAGCCATCCCTGTACCATGCCCCTTGCTGCCAGGCATCCCCATGGATGTGGATGCAGCCTGAAAGCTCCACACCTTGCCATTACTGTGTCAGAGATGCAAGAAGCCTGGGCATTTTGCAAGACACTGCTCTTTGGGTCTGGAGGTATGCTACCTCTCTATGGTGGAGCAGGAGGAACTCCTTCTGCAACTGTTGGCTGCAAAGGATGCTGCTGGAGCTCCATCACCAGACAAGTCAAAGTTGACTCTGGAGGAGATTAGTGCTTGCACATCACTCCCAGAACTGGAGGAGGATTTTTAGTTGAGCAATGGATGAGGTGTATGCCTCTGTAGGAGTTCCATTAGCTAGTATATAAGTTGTAAAGTAGTACCCCTTACTCTAATCTTGATATTGCTTTACTTGGTTACCTGTGTTTTGTGTTCTTTGTTACATTTCATCTTTATCTCAGTCTTCCAGTCTTCTCTCTGTTTCTACCTTGTGTCTCACATCTGGTTGAATCTATCACTTTCTCATCCCTGTCTTGCCTCAACTCCATCTCATCTCACCTGTCTCTGTTTTCCCTTATTTTTTCTAAGTACCTTTCAGTCCTAATGTCATTACAAACTCCATACACATGTTATAACCCTACAATATTCATAAGTAAATCTGGACCTTGCCCTACACTTGGTTCTGGAACCCATCACTCTTAATTTATCTCCTATCAAAATCTGGCTCTGCTCCCATAAGTCATGTAGCCTCCACTTGCCCCACAGTCTGTATATTTGCTTACAGACCTGTGCCTGATGTCCATCCAATTCCAACACTTATTGTACCTGGTCTTAGACTTTGTCAGACTACTCTGGACTTGCTTGGACTGCTTCCCTCAACTTATTCTTGCAAGTATCTGAAGTCCAGACCACCCTAGAGTGCTGGGTTATAAGCACAGAACATTGTATCTGCCTAGTAAGGACTCATCCAGTTAAGCTGAGCCCCTATGATCAGTATAACCTGACAGAGTCCACAAATGGCTTTCTGGAGCTGTGCCAATTTCCTCTCTCCTGGGAAACCTGGAGGCAAGCACATGTAGACCTCATGTTCTGGTATACTGTTCAGATAAGTGGAGATAAAGTCTTCCTGCCATATGTGCAATCCCTCCTGTGCCTCCTGTGCCACTATTGTCACAGACATGCAAAGTGATTTGAGCCAAACAACTGCCATATAAGTTTCATTGAAGTTCTTTCCTGCCACCTGGGAGTACCCTTTTGCCACTAACTGTGCCTTCCATCTTGTCACCTCTCCCTTGGCATTAAGTTTGTTAGTGTACAACTACTAGCAACACTATCCTTTGAGACTGTAGACTCCTTGACCAATTCAAATACACCTCAGTCTCTCATCATTCTTAGCTCCTTGTCTATTGCCAGTTTCCAGAGGTCTGGTCTCTTCATTGCTTCCAAGTATGTTTTCAGTATGTGCATGTCTTCATTCCCATCTGAGCCTGCCATCATTGCTAGGTATGCATAGGGGCTATTGGCCATCAATGCAATGGGTAGCTCCTCCCCTGTAGCTCCTCCCCTGTAACTCCTCCCCTGTAACCCATTCCTCTCCCTCTGCTTGTGCTTCCTCTTGATGCTGTAAGGTCTCCCTGGCTGCTATCATGTAATGGAGCAGCCATTACTATCTTACTTTGCATTATTTATATTGATTATTTAACTATATAGATAGCATCACATGATGCTATCCCTAAAACTACTATACCTTTACTTATGTAAGGCAGTGCCTTACTTCATACTTCATAGACAGACCTAACAACTGATTTTGACTTATGGAGTGTGAACTGTAAGCTGTGTGAGCCATAAGGGAAATGTTACATTTTTTTAAGTCAAACAAGCATTGACTTGTTTGCAAAGCAGGAACTCAAACTTCTGTAAAAAGAAGCTCACTGCCACTAGTTACAATCAGCACATTAAAATTTTGGATGTGCACCTTCCACAATGGGCACTGTGGTGACCATGGAAGGTCAGGTGCTCAGGCCTAGGTCTGAGACAGAGTTCAATGGAGCATTGAAGAGTGCTCCATAGGGGATGTCAGAATCTGCCATGTCACACCATGACAGGGGCAGGGAGAGTGCTGTGATGCCAGGAGGCCTGCTAACAGTTACTCTGGTATGACCACTTGCAGATGGTCAGGAGGGTGTCATAGTGGAGGGCTCTCAAGGGCCCTCTACTTGACTATACCCAACAGTAGAGCCAGGAGGCACTATGGTGGCTGCAGAAAAGGAGAAAATCCCTATGTATGTGCCCACAGCACCAAGGCTGGAAGGACTTTAATCCTTTTCAGATGTTGTAGAAGGTCAGCTTGACTCTTCAATGGTGAGTACACCAATGAGGAGTGAAGAGGACTTCTTTCAATGGTGAGTACACCAATGAGGAGTGAAGAGGACTTCTCTTACAGGGCACACAGCCCTGTATGATTGAGAGCTGGTCCCACACTGGGTATACAATTAGCAGCCCCAGCAGTGTTTATTGAGACAATACTAGAGGATGTTGGAAACACCTCTGATATGGATGGTGAGGCTCATCCAGATGACATCCTTCATAAAAGGGTAATGGTGTTCTGGCAAAACCATGTTGAAGTTTCCAAGACCTCAACTCAGCAATGTTTAGCTGCTAGAGTAGCTAAACATATTGCAATTCAGATGTCATTGGGAGATGCCATGATCCCAACAGATCCAGTGAAGTACATGGATACTTACATGCTCTTCTTAGCACATGAGGTAATGGATTACCTCTGGAAAAAGAAGCTACAGGAGTCACAGGCATTGTCTGCAATGCCATCACCATATCTTGGTGAGGCTTATATACCCCAATTATTCCCAGCCAACAAAGCATTGACTCTGTTGCAAGCACTGCAGCAGCCTGGTGAAACACCACATGATTACACAGCTAGGCAGGCTGCAGTGGACCATCAGCAATGGGCCACATTGGGCATAATCAGAGCACCAGACTTGGCATCTACTGATGCAGGGTTGGTGGTTATAGTAGAGCAGCCCATGGTGTGGCATAGACTCAGTGGATCTACATGGAGGGCACTGACTTGGGAACATCAGATTGCCCTACAGCAATTTTGCAATGGGGATATGGAGAACTTTGGACAGTCCTACATGGATGATAAGGGAGTGGTGTTACAGAAGAATACTGCCTATGATGTGTGGCTAAAGGAGTATGTTCCACCAGAACAAACCAGGCTAATTAAGAAGGAGGAGCAAGATTCTTGCTCCCCTCTCAGAAATGACCATGCTAGAACTGAACAAAGCCCCATGGAGTCCCAAAGTTATGCAGGTCAAGGAGCAAAGGCTCCTTTGAACTGGTCTGAGGAAAGAATTGTGGGCAGAGGAGAACTGGGATGAAGATCACCAGACAGTGATCTTGTGTCCTCTCTGCCCTCAATGCCACACTGTGGACTGCAGGGGCTAGGAGGAGAAGGTGGAAGTCTAGGAAGAGGACCACCTTTCCCTGGTCATGGACCACCACCACCCCTGGAAGGGGGTCCACCTGGCCCAGGATGACCAGGCAATGGCCCTTCTGGTGAGGACAATGGTGTGGAATGCAGAGCTGTAAGAAGGAGGACTACAGTCCTCCCTAAGATACAGCTACAGCAGGTTTCAATGCTGCCACAACACCATGAATGCTTTGCTACTTCAGGAGGAGAAGAAGCCCACAAATATCACTGCTAGATTATGCATGATTGTCTGAGGGTTGTGATGGAGCAGTTGCTTGCAGTATGACTGGCAATACTAGAAGAACTCAAGCCAAGACAGAATGATCCATCAAAAATGATCACTCCCTATGCAGGGTCTGCCAAGTTCAGCAAACTTGAAGACTGGCTAATGAGCATCTGCATGTTCTACACCATAGCTCAGTATGGTGGAGATGGGCACAATCACAAGAAAGTCCTGATTTTGATGGACCTTCTAGCTGTGGGTGTGCTGAAGTAGTACCTACAACATGTGATACATGTCAATAGGGCCCAGTCCCACTGGAGGTTTGAGGACATGATCCTTGGACTATATAATTGTACAGCCTTCAACAATGCAAGATGCATGCAATGTGGTATATGCAGTTGAAAAGGGGGTGCAGCACTTCTATGATGCCTTGCTCAACCATGCTCAAAACATGGCTGTGTTTCCTGACACATTCACTATTCATAAGTGGTTTTTAGAGGGATACCCTCTGAAATGCTTGTGGTGCTAATACATAACAGTAGACTGGTGCCCAAAGTGAACCCAGTCAAGGAATTTGTCTCAAAGCTAAGGCCTATGAGATGCACTACTTAGAGCACAGCAATAAGAGTTAGTCAGGACAGCAGCTGTTGCTAGCAGCAGTGCAGTCTTCAGCAATTGGGACTGCACTTGCTAAAAGGATAGAGGTGACTAGACAACATAGTCAGTCACAGCTGTCTGGGTCAGCAAAGAGGCCTGCTATGCATGTGGCCTTGAGACCTATGCAGCCAAGAGGCAGTATGGGCTAGGGGCCTCCCCAACCTGTGCCTGCAGTGCAGGCAGCAAGGAAGCATGTTGCTGCAGGGAAGAATGTAGCAGTTATGCATCAGGCCAACTGGGCAAGGATGCCAGGAAGTCCACTCATTTTGCAAGCAAATGTAGGGAGCTGCAACAAGCAGGACAAAGAGCCTGCTGAGGCTGATGTCAATGATGCATTTGAGTCTGACAGGACTCAGGAGCAGGGGAAAGAGTATGTTAATTTGGAAACATATAACAACAAGTACTATACTTGTGGTAGTGACAGTAAGGAACTGTTTGCCCTCACAGAGGTCCATACTGGCAAGCATAAGGGGAGAGAACCTAGTAACAAGGTTTGTATGTGAAAAGTGTGGCTTGTGGCATTTAAAGATGCCATGGACTGCTTAGTGCTGCCAGCACAAGACAAAGAATGTCTTGTCACTTGGGTGGAGGTGAATGGCCACTGGGCATGGATGCTGTGGGACTCAGGGAGTACTACTTCTGGAATCACACCATCATTTGCTCATGTGGGTGGAATATGGGTAGCACCACTGGCCACCCCCATCACCCTGCAGCTAAGAACAATTGGAAGTTGTTCCATAGTGAAGTATGGTGCCAGGGTTACCATAAAGGTCTCAAGTGCAATTTGCAATGTCTATGTGGACATTGCAAACTTTGATTACTATGACATGATTGTAGGGACACCATTTATGAGGAACCATAAGACCCTCCTTGATTTTGCAAATGACCAGGTGGTCATTAATGGAATGGCAACTCCAGCTCACAAGTTGGAGCTGGAAGATGCCAATGGCTATGCATGATGCCTTTGCACTGTGGAATAATGGCATGACAAGCAGCCCTGACTCCCTGGTAGACTCAGTGGCCCACCATAGAGGAGGTAGCAGATGGGGATGAGATTTGAGTGACCAAAAGTTTACCCAAGGACCACCCATTGCTACTGATCTTGGAGGAAGAGTACCAAAAGAGTACTCTTTAGAAGAGGAGGAGAGTATGCCAGAAGGATTGAGTTGACCCTTCAACAGCAAGGGAATGGAAGATTTGGGATAGACCAATTCCAAAGCCTACCCTTGAATGGGTGTACAACTCACAAATGCTGCAGGAGTAAAATCAGGTTATAGCTGACCTGATGCAGCAGGAAGGGGTAAGAAGACTGACCCCTAATGATGAAATATACAGAATGGCTATGGAGGATGAAATATCCGAGCCTAGCAAGTTTGAATACTTATGGACAGAAGCAAGAAGTAAGACAAGCTATTGCTCTGCTCAGTTAAACATACTGGACAAATCAGAGATTTGTTTGATAGCCTTGCATGACAAGTATGCAAAGCCTGTGCCACCAGTGAAATTGGCCAAGGAAGAGTGTCACTCTTCACTGAGAATAGATAGGAGGAAGGCATTGCCTTCCAAGCTAACAGAGAGCAGTATTCCTGGCCTTTGACAGCAGTGGTACAAAGAGTTCCAGGACATTGCCAATGAAACACAGGAGGAGCTTTCTCCCTGGCAGGAAGTGAATCATGAGATAAATCTCATTGATGAGACCAAATAGTACTCATACTTCATGCCAAGGTGCCCTAAGTCACTTCAGCAGCAATTGCAGAATAGATATGATTGCTATGTGCATGTTAAGTAGTGAGAACCTTGTGTGGTTGACTAGGCCACACCATTATTGTGCATCCTCAAAAAGGATGGGTCCCTGCAGACAGCATTAAATGTGCACCAACACAATGACAATACCATTAAGGACATAATGCCCTTACTAGACTAAGAGGATATTAGAGAAGATGTAGCTTGTGTGCCAGTGAGGTCAAAGATTAACCTCACAGATGCATATGAGCAAGTGAGGATACATACATCAGACATACCAAAGACTGTGTTTATGACCATTACTGGAACATGTCACAGTAATATCATGCAGATTGGCAACTGTAATGCACCAGCCATGTTCCAATGCTTGATGACATCCATCTTTAGGGACATCATTGGCAAGTGGATGCATGTGTACTTAGACAATATGTTCATCTTTTTAGATTCTATTGAGGAACATGAACAGCATGTCAGAGTAGTCTTTGAAAGACTATGCAAGAACAAGCTCTACTTCAAATGTAAGAAGTGCAAGCTATATGCCAAGCACATAGAGTGCCTCAGCCATGTGATTGACTTGCAGGATATACACCCTAATATGGAGAAGTTGAATAGGATCCAGGAGTGGCACACTCCTAGAACCTACAACAACATCCAATGATTTGTAGGATTGGTGAACTACATTAGGAATTTCTTGCCTAATGTCTCTGCATATACTGGGCCATTAATGGCCATGATGCAGAATGGTTGCCATTTTATTGGTGACCTATTCACCAATGGTGTTTTAACATAATTAAAAGGATCTGTGCCAAAACTCCAGTGATATGCCCAATTGATCCTTGGCACAAGGATCATATCTGGCTGATCTGCAATGCCTGAAGACAGGCATCACAGCTATGTATGGACAGGGTCCAAGCTGGCAAAAATGTTGGCCAGCTGGATTCATGTCTAAAAAGTTCACTAGTACACAACAAAATTATGCCATGCATAAACTAGAAGCCTTGGATATCCTAGAAGCCCTCCTCAAGTGGGAGGATAAGTTTCTGGGGTACAAGGTCCATGTGATAACAGATCATAAGGCTCTTGAGTTCTTCAAAACTTAACAGAATCTGTCACTGCATCAACAATGGTGGACAGACTATATGTCAAGATTTAATTTTGACATCACTTATGTGAAAGGAGAGCTCAATAAGGTAGTGGACTGCTTATTGCACTACTTTGAAAGCAACTCTCCTTGACACATACACCATATCTATGACTATGTATGCACAGATGTGTGTATTGACCCAGAGAGAGATGATTTACTCCCAATGCACTTGCAAGAGATGCAAGCACAGCTGGATCAGATATGCACTCTCTGCAATGGACATAGCCATAGAAGCAGGCAAGTGTGGGATCATCACAAAATTTGTGATGAGGAAGCACAGCTGCTTGCTGCCAGTGATGATGGCAAGGGAGATTCAGCCCAAGCTCAATGTGGGTCCAAGACTGAGAGTGATGAAGTCAATATGCCTCTTAGAGAGGCCATCTTGGGGATGGCCCAGTCTCTGCAACCTCAAGACAGGAAATACAGCAGGAAAGACAGCAAATTCCTTTGTCAAATCCAGTTGCTGTATAGCAAAGACAAGCTCTTTGCTGGGATTCTAACTCAACCAAAGGACTACAAACCCTTCTGGCTACATGATAAGCTCATTTGGATGACCAATTTCTTGGGCTACAAGATACTTTGTATACCTTGCAATCAAGAATTAGTAACAAGTGTGCTTGAGCAAGAACACAGTGTAGTGGGACACTTGGTATTGGTGGCCAACAGTGGTTGCAGATGCTCACATGTTCTGTACCACATGTCAACTGTGTCAGCAGGCAAAAGGGAACAATCATCTGCTTTCAGGGAAGTTACTCCCCCTCCATGCCAGTCAAGCCAGACATGGAGGACCACCAGCCCCCCCTTAGTTCAACTTTGGGTACCCTGTGGCTGCACAAGCAGTGTGGTCCCAGGAGTTCCAACAGTATGTGATGCTACAATTTGTTGTGGCCCCACCTCCAATGGCTGGACCCAGCTGTACAATAGGCATGGCAGGTCAACAACAACCTGCCACTATGTTGTCACAAGTAGGGATTTTGGTCCCTGCAGTATTGTCAACAGAGGCAATGGAGGTTGATGACAAAGGCCCAGAATCAATTACAGCTCTGATGCAGTTGTTGGCACCTCCTCAGCAGTTGTATCTGCCATTGCCTACTGTAGTATGTCCATCAGACATCCCTTCTTCATTGTTGAGTGCATTGGAGCAACCAGATGCCACCTCAACTAGCAAAGGAAAAGGCAAGGTGACTGCAACATTGCTATTTACACTAGCACAGGAGAGTAGCACTCCCTTGTCAACTGCCTGGAAGATGATTGAACAATGCTTCTCTGCAAAGAAGAAGGACAAGGGCAAAGCAAAAGAGCCCAAGCCTTAAACTGCTGCAGATGAGCAAATCACTCACCTGCTCCAGCAGCTTCACAAAGCTGGAGTTCCAGAGGACATTGGTGCTGATGTCCTCAACAACCCTGTAGTGCAGCTAGCACTAGCTCAAGTTCTGAATAAACTTGATACTGTTCAAAATCAAATTTGGATGAGGCCCAGGCAGACCTCTTCCATTCATAATTGGGGAAGGGGAAGCATGTAGCCTCCCCTCCTAACTCTCCAGAGGCAAAGAAGGCTCATACTGAGTTTTCTGTGTTTGTCAAGGGATCCTCAACTCAGAGGGCACCACTTGTGCCCTACAATGATGTGGTGCCTGCTAGTAATGACCAGAGGATAGACAAGCACTCCAATTTCAAGGCAGTATTGCCCACTGCTGGGCCATTGAAACCAGTGGCAGCTCAAGTGAAGCTGCCAAAACCAGCAGCAACTAGGGAGGGATCATCAAGGCCCTCCACAAAACAGGCTGGTACTGTAAAACCAGCTGTTGTGTCAACAGAGACAGATGACTCTATGGTTGTTACCACCCTGATTGCTGTAAGGGCAACCTTTGGAGGCTGTAGCTCAATCACACAACTGGCAGAGGGAGATCCAAAGTCTATTCAGTATCTACAAGAAGTTCTACAGTTCTAGCTACTCACTTGGCAGGGGGAGATTGAAAGGGAACAAGTCTAAGGATCCCCAATGCCAGTGTTCAGAAAATTTACTCTAGAGCTTCTAGAAAAAACACCCAACAACAACCAAATCCAGAGTCTGATCAAAAAGTGGAAATCCATTGTAAATGGCCTTGATCTCCAGACTCCTGGCACATGACCACCTACCAATACAACCACAGAATAGCCCTTGGTCAAAAGTACTTGTGATCCAAAGATGAGAGGCCTACAATGAGTGGTAGGCCCAGAATACAGGAAACAATCCAGGGGTTTGGTAAGAGGCCATGTGGAAGGGGGAACACTTGTCAGAATTATGGACAGAGAACTGGTGCAGCCTGAGGGCTAGAACTGGGACCAGCAGATAGGAAAAGCAAAGGAGGATAAAGGTAAATCATAAGAAGGAAGAACAGAACAAAGGGGGAATGAGACATTCCCTGACAACATTGTTGTAGCCCCACCAGACATTCAGTTTAGTGAAGTATCATGCACCCCAGAGGTTAGTGATGAGCTCAGGGATGAGGAGAAGGGGGTAGCAGTTCTTCATGGTCATGGCATTAAGAACCCAGTAGTCCTGGACCAGTTGGAACAAGCTGTCCTTCTTTTTGATGAAGAAGACCAGAGAGGCTATTGGGAATTTGGAGGGGTGGATAAAACAGAGTCCAGGTTCTCCTGCAGGATGGCATCCAGCTCATCCTCCTCCTTGGGTGCTAGTGGGTAGACCTTACAGCTGGAGGGCTTAGAGTCTGGCATTAATTCAATGGCATGGTTCTGCTGCTTGCACTCTAGGACCAAGTCAAACAAGGCTTTCAAGAACACATCTTCAAATGTGTGGAGGTATGAAGGCATGATGTTCCAGAATGCCCAGGGCATGGAGTTAGCAGCAAACACCTGGGCCAGCTGCTAGGATCTGGTCTGACTAGCCCATATTTCTGCAGTGGAGGGCAGAGAGCATAAGGTGGTGGCATAGATCTGGTCTCCAACTTCCACTGCCTTATATAGGAGCTCCAGGTTGCATATGCCTCCAGCCTCTTCTCCATGTTCCTCCTCTGGGGCTCCACTGCTGCTCCAGTTGTCCCCATAGAGGGCCTCTCTACAGGGAAATGCCAGGGGCAGGGGATCCAGAAGGTCTAAGTCTGTGGCCCCAAGCCCAGTCTACTTTGGGGTTGTACTTCCAGAGCCATGTGAAACCAAGGATCATGTCCTGCCTGCCTAGACTGGTAATGGCAAAGACTGCACACTCAGCATGATTCCTGTAGTGTAGGATGAGGTCTACCATGGAGCTGATGGCACCTGCTTTGTTGGGTGTTCCATTGATGTTGAACACCAGAATGGGCTGGGGAAGAGGCTGTGTGGTCAGGCCATGGCACCTCACAAACTCTGAGTCCAGAAACAGTCCCATCAATCCACTATCCAAGAGGGTGGTGACTCTACAAGTTTGTTGGGTGTCCATGGTTTTGATTTCTATGTTGAGGCACAGTGAGTTGGCAGAAGGGCTTGAGGCTACTATGTACCTTCAGAGCAGTCAACACTCTTAGGCAAGGTGGTGCCAGTGGAGCCTAGCTGGCATTGGGGGGGCTTGGCTTGGACTCTGGAGTTGGTGTTTGTACATCTGGAGGGGGGCACTGAGGTTCTTCTGTCTTAGAATGATTGACATTGAGAAGGGCAATTTTATAAGCAGGGTAATAGAGACTGGCAACTAGAGCAGGGCACTGCATCAGGTGCAAGCAGAGAGCTCTCATCAGATCTCTATGAGCTGCCACTGATCCTGGGCCACCTTATATTAGGAGGCAATCCTTTCATTGTCTGGGCAGCCCTTGGCCAGGTTATCAATGTGCTCTATCAGCACAGGATGCAGGCCATCCTGGAATGTGAGGCATAGTTGGAGACCATTGGAGTAGGCAGCTTGCTTGACTAGCACCCAGAAGTGTCAATGTACTTGTCCAGCATCCTCTTCCCTTGCCCATACTGCTCCCTGTCACATAGTGCTAAAGTAGCACTTTTGGCAGGGTCAATTGGGAAAAACTCTGCCTGGAAGGTTTTTTCAAAGGTGGTCCCCTCTGCAAAACTTCCAGGGTAGCAGAACACCCATAATGGATAGGTGGAGGCCCATCCAGTCTTCATATATGACAGCACCCAAGCTATCTTCAATGCATCAGAGTCAAAGGCATCTCTGCTGAGGTGGATGTAGGTGAGACAGGACTAGAGGAAGTGCTCCCTACCAGAGTAAGCACCATCATATGCATCTGGGAGTGCAGAGCATGGGATACATGGTTGGAGGGACAGCAGAGCTATGAGAGCAGCTACCAGAGCTGCCAGGGGTGGTGCAGAAATAAGGTGCAGGTGTTCTAGTAGCAACTGGAGGGATTGGGAAATATAATTGGTGATCTGGCAGAGGGTAGAGAGTTTGGTTGTGTGATGAGTGAGGGATGTTGAGTCAGTTGCACCTGGTTCTCTAGGTGTAGCAAGCAAATCCAGGCTTCATTTTGAAGGGCCAGAGCCTCTGGGGGATTGTCTGGATTGGCAAGCTGAAACATAGAATTTTGTGGGTGCTTAAGTCTGGTGAAGAAGCAACAGATAGGGGCTCAAAGTTTCCCTATGGGCTATGAGGAGCTTCCAGACCAGATTTAGAGACCTGTTCTGCTGTAAGGGTGACCTCCAGGAGCAGCAGCTCAATCACACAGCTAGCAGAGGGGAATCTGAAGTATATTAGCAAGTAGATAGACAACATTATAGCAGTAACTAATCACCTAGCAGAGGAGAATACAAAGAGAACAAGTCTAAGGATCCCCACTGCTCAGTGCAGTGCATCAGTGGGTGGCAGAGGCATGGGAACAACTGTACAGAAGGCTGGAGCTAGCCCTAACCCTAGGAATATGATTGATAGGATAATGCAGGAAGTTTCAGGGGTCTCCAGAGATCTTTGGAGGTCAGGAACAAGCTGCAGAGGTCTAGAACAGGCTGGGAGGTCATGGAACAATCTGCAGAGGGAGGAAATGGAAGTCCCCTGACAACCAAGCCCTGGAACAAAGACTCCATGGATACCTGTCAATACTCTGGTTGGTTAAACATCAAAATTACTAAAGATGAAGATGTTGTCTTTGTAAAATCACAGCACAAGGATGACAATGTTGCCTACTAGAATATAGATGTTCCAAATTACACAAATGATTTTATCAAGGCCAATTGAGCTTTGGACACCCTCATAAGTTAGTTTCCTTCTATCTTCAATCTTATGTTTTTTAGCTGATCTATTCTTGTAGCTCTGAAATTAGATCCTAGAAACCAACTCCTCACCTCAGTTTTCCAAGAAAGCCATATAAAACATCTGGATTGAGCACAGCAGTCAGAAATGGAAGCACCACAAGTGTAAGGGCAACTGTAAGGGGACTGGTCTTTGTACTGTCCCACCCTCACCTAGCTTAGTCTGTGGGGATTGGCACTTCTATCTAGCCAACCTCTGGACTCCCTGGCTCCTTCTTATGGGTATATCATACCTGGCACATGGTATATTATTGTTAATCATTGATCTTCTGCTACCAGGCCTGATTAGTCAATAGTTTGTAGTCATCAGCCTCTGCTTTGTCATATAAGTTGTAGTCAGCAGCCTCTAGCTTAATCATAGGTACTTAGTCATCTAGTAGCCTTGTTGTATAAAGGTAGACCTGGGGATAGGATATCCTCAGTCTGGACAATAGCATTGCTTCTGGGTTTCTTCACTAGCATAACTGTAAGCTTGGCCAGTGCAGCCCCTTGCCTTGCCTTGCCCTCCTCCTTTACCTCTTGTTGGTTGCCTGCTGCTTGCCTGCTGTGCCTCAGGCTGGCTGGCTTGCTGCTTGCTTCTTGACTGGATGGTCAGGAGATGAGTGGTGGGCTTGGCTTGGACTATCCATGGCTGACATCCCTTTACAGTGACCTCTGGAGGCTGTGACTCAATCACACAACTGGCAGAAGGAGATCTGAAGTCTATTCAGCATCTACAAGTTTTAGAGTTCTAGCCACTTACCTGGTAGAGGGAGATTTAAAGAGAACAAGTTTAAGAATTCCCAATGCCAGTGTTCAGAAAATTTACTTTAGAGCTATCAGAAGAAACATCAAACAACAACCAAATCTAGAATCCAATCCAAAGACAGAAATCCATCATAAACAGCCTTGATCTTCAGAGTTGCACCACATGACCATGTACAAATGCAATCAAAAGATAGCTCTTTGTTGAAAGTACTTGTGACCCAAAGATGGGAGGTCTACAATGAGCAGCATGGAATAAAGGAAATGCACAGTGGTTCCCTAACATCACCTCCTTCTAGCATGTGGTGTCTCAACACACTGGGTAGAAAAAGTCATGGTGATGTGAAGTGGAATTATTTGTGGTTGTTTGTCTCAGAGACTCAACCAAACAGTGCCAATTCAGCAAGTTTAAGGGCTTACAATACACTTCAATTCACAAGTTTTAAATATTGTGGTAATTAGATCAATTTAGATGATTTTAAAATATAGGTTCAAACAAATGTTCAAACAAATGATTAAGGTTCAATTATCAAATCAAACCCTAAAATGTAGTCTGCATTGTAAGCCTAGGTAATCCACTCTCTGGGGATTCCAAGCCACATGCCAAATGTTGCTTAATGGTCTCA
>JABAJY010000170.1:0-39579 GCA_017607575.1 Termitomyces sp. Mn162
TATTACATGCACAAGATGCTTGGTGTTTATGTTGCTCTATGTTGCATGGTATTACTGACAGGTGTATTAACTACAAGTGCCATGAGATTCTGAACTTTTCCCCCCACAGATGTGAAGAATGAGCTGCTCAACACTTCCTTACACCATTTTGGGTTACACCCCCTGACACCCCCTGGTAGTTCTGAAGGAGTGAAGTGGCTGGTGCAGATAGGTGGAGCTTTCAATGGATGCCTATTGTGATGGGCAGGTATGGGACAAGCAACAGGGCCATGGTCCCTACCAGAGCTAAAGTCAGTAGCCAGGCAGGCCCAATGCCAAGTGTTATAGTTAGAAATAATATGTAGTTCAAAGTGATAGTCAGGCTGTGCATAAGTTGGGGCTATGGTGTGTGGAACTGTTGAATTGGAGTTGAGGTTGGGTGAGGGCCTGAGAGCAGAGGTTGGCAGGAGCTGGCATAGTTCAGGAAGTGCTTGGTTGCCTTGTTGTATTGGCAAATATGTTTAAGGTTAATGAGTGAGGAGAGAAGGATATGGAGGGACTCAGCTTTGTGTATCAGCAGGCATTCTAGGTGGCTGAAGCACTCAGATGCATACTATGTGCACTCAAAGAGAAAGTGTCAAGCAGTTTTCACTGCAAGGCTGAAGCAGTGTGGGCATGTAGGGGATTTCACATGGTGGATTCAGAAGAATGTTGGTTCAGCAGGAGCTGGCCCATGTAGAGTTGGGTGAGTATGACAGTGACACAATGGGTAAAAACAATGATATTTAAGTTTAAACAAAATATGAAAGAAAAGAGCAAGTGAACTACAGAAAACATGGTCAGAGAGGGATGGGATCTGCCTGAATAAAAAGGAAAAGCTTACTAGGCTACTTAAGATACTGGGAAGAAGGACAAATAGAAGTCTGGGGAGCACAACAGAAGGGAAGGGAGGTCTGGTGTTGTGCATGATGGAGAACACCTAAGAACTGCACAAAATAAAGTTGTGATCCCATCACAGAGTTGACTGAGGCTGGTGTCAGGGGACTTCCATTTCCAACCTCCATGACTGGTTCCAGCACCTCCACAGCTTGTTTGACATCTCTGGGGCTCTTTCTAGAACCCCAGAGATCTTCAGAGAACTGCAGAGTTCTCCATATTACCTCAACAACTATTGGCCTAGGGTTAGAGCAGCTCTGGTCTTCTGTACAGTAGTTCCCATGCCTCTACTACCCACTGATGTGCTGCGCTGAGCAGCAGGGATCCTCAGACTTGTTCTCTTCAGATTTTTCTCTGCTAGGTGATTAGTTACTGATTGCATCATTGTCTACTCTGCTAATATACTTTGGATTCCCCTCTGCTAGCTGCATGACTCTGATCTGCCACTCTGGAGGTTGCTCTTACAGCAGAACAAGTCTTCTGAAACTGGTCTGGAAGTCCCTCATAGCTACAAGGAACCTCCAAACTACTATCTATTGCTTCCTCACCAGGATTAAACACTGTGGAGTTCTATGTCTCAGCTTGCCAACCCAGACACACCCTTGAAGGCCCCAGCCCCACAGGACAAAGCCTGGACTTGCCTGCTACACTTAGAGACCCAGGTGCAATTAATGCAATCATCTCTCACCCATCATACTACTGAACTCTCTACCCTCCATCAAATGACAGATCTTATCTCCCAATCACTCCAGGCATTGCTCAAATACCTAACTCCTAACTCTGCCCCTCCTGCAGCTGCAGAACCAACCCTGACCCTCTCTACACCTGTCCCCACAGCTCCAGTAACCCTACAGCCATGGATTTTGCATCCAGCACTACCAGATGCATACAACAGTACCCACTCTGGCCAGGAGCAATTTCTGCAGTCCTGCCTCACCTATATCCACCTCAGTAGGGATGCCTTTGACTCCAACACATTGAAAATAGCCTAGGTGCTGTCATACATGAAGTCCAGATGTGCCTCCACCTACATGCTATGAGTTTTCCATCACTCCAGAGGTGTTGGAAGTTTTTCAGACTGGGCTGCCTTTGAGAAGGACTTCTGTGTGGAGTTTTTCCTGTTAGACCCCACCAAGACTGCGGCCTTGACACTACATGATAGAGAGCAATACAGGCAAGAAAAGCATACACTGGATGAGTACATTGACTCAGGCTGCTTACTCCAACAGCCTTTAACTATGCCTCACCTTCCGTGATGGCTTGCATCTCGCACTGGTGGAATGCATTGACAATCTGGTGGAGTGTTGTCCTGATGATGAAAAGATTGCATTGTGATATGAAATGGCCCAGGACCAATAGCAATTCATGGAGATCCAGAGGGAGCTCTGCCATCCACATTCTGTGCTGCACCCTGCTCTGATCAGCAATCTCTGCTACCCTGCACTTGCTTGCCCAATGCCAGCCTTTACTCTGGCCATTCCTGTGGTGCGCCCTCTGCTGCCAGGGATCCTTATAGATTTGGATGCTGCCAGGCAGCTCTGCACTGCTCTGCTGCTGTGCCAGAGATGCCAGAAGCCTGGGCACTTTGCATGGCACTGCCCCCTGGGCCTGGAAGTATGCTACCTCTCTACAGCAGAGCAGGAGGAACTCCTCCTGCAGCTGCTAGCTGCAAAGGATGCTGCCAGAGCTCTGTCGCTGGATGAGCCTACACTGGAGTTGACCCTAGAGGAGATCAGCACATGCACCTCACCCCTGGAGCTGGAGGAGGATTTTTAGTTGAGCAACAGATGAGGTATATGCCTCTATCACTGGGTGCTAACAGGTTCTTGTGTCTGTCAATAGAAAATAAAACTGCCTTTTCCAATGCCCTTCATTCTGAGACAGAGGAACTTCAACACTCCCCTCCAGATGTACAAACACTAACTCTGGAGCTCCCACCAAGCTCCCCAACACCTCTGAAGGTCCATCAGCATGGCCCTGCCTGGGCATGTCAAATGCCCTGACAGCACATGATGGCTTCTAGCCTGTCTGCCAACTCCCTGCATCTTGACATGGAGGTTGAGATGACAGACACCCAGCAAACCCACGGAGTCACAGCTCTTCTGGATAGCAGAGCAACAGGACTATTCCTGGACTTGGAGTTTGTCAAATACTATGGCCTGACCACACAGCCCCTCTCCAAGCCCATTCCAGTCTATAACATTGATGGAATGCCTAACAAAGCAAGCACCATCAACTCCATAGTCAATCTGGTCCTCTGCTATCAGAACCATGCAGAGCATGCCATGTTCACTGTCACCAGCCTGGATAGGCAGGACATGATCCTTGGTTTCATATGGCTCCATGAGCACAACCCCAAGGTTGATTGGACTAAAGGAGAGGTAACCATAAGCAGGTGCTCCCAGAAGTGCTCCACCTGTGCTGCAGAGAACAGGGCAGAGTGCTGGGCCCAAGTTCAAGAACATGCAGCCATCCACACATGTCACACTGGCTCTCTCCTCTTCAACAGATCTAGACCTCCTGGATTCCCTGCCTCTAGCATTTCTTCATAGAGAGGCCCTCTACAAGGATGACAGGAGTGGCAGTGGAGCCCCAGAGGAGCATGGAAGGGAGTTTGGTGGCATACATAAGCTGGAGTTCCTAGACAAAGCAGTAGAAGTGGGAGATCAGATTTATGCTACCACTGTATACTTGCCACCCTCTGTTGCAGAGATCCAGGCTAGCCAGACCACATCCCAGTGGCTGGCCCAGGCATTTGTTGCCAATGCCATGCCCCAAGAGTTCTAGGATGTGGTACCTCCCTACCTCCATGCATTCAAGGATGTGTTCTCCAAAGCCTTGATTGACTCACTTCTGGAGTGCAAGAGGTGGGACCATGCCATTGAACTGCTGCCAGATTCCACACCCTCCAGCTGTAAGGTCTACCCACTTGCGCCCAGAGAGCAGGACAAGCTTGACACATTCCTGCAAGAAAACCTGGACTCTGGTCATATCTGCCCTTCCAAGTCTCCGATGGCTCTTCTTCATCAAGAAGAAGGATGTCTCACTCCAACTGGTCCAGGACTACCAGGTTCTCAACACCATGACAGTGAAGAACCATTACCCCCTCCCTCTCATCTCCAAGCTCATGAACAACCTCTGGGGTGTGTGATACTTCACTAAACTGGATGTCTGGTGAGGTTACAACAATGTGCACATCCAGGAAGGAAACAAGTGGAAGGCTGCCTTCTGGACCAACTGGGGATTGTTTGAGCCACTCATTATGTTCTTCAGACTGACTAATATCCCTGCCACCTTTTAGACCATGATGAACAACATCTTCCAGGACCTCATAGCAGAGGGCACAGTGTGTGTGTACCTTGATGACATCCTCATCTATACTAAAACACTGGAGGAACACCATCAGAACACTTGCCTTATCCTAAAACGCCTCCACAAGCACCAGCTCTACTTCAAGCCAGTGAAGTGTGAGTTTGAACAGACCCAGATCAAATACCTTGGCCTGATCATCTCACATGGAGCTGCAGAAATGGACCTGGTGAAGGTAGCAGGTGTGGCAGAGTGGCTGAAGCCCATGGACAAGAAGGAGGTGCAGGCATTCCTTGGTTTAACAAACTTCTACTGGAGATTCATCCAGGACTTCTCGCACCATGCCTGTCCACTATTTGACCTCACTGGAAAGGATGTTACATGGAGTTGGGGACCTCTGGAGCAGACAGCCTTTGACACTTTTAAGCACACCATGACCTCCAGACCCATCCTCCTCTTCCCAGATGACAACTCTCCCTTCTAAGTAGAAGCTGACAGCTCCAACTTTGCCACTGGGGCTGTGCTCTTGCAGCAATCTCCAGAGAATGGGAAGTGGCATCCAGTGGCCTTTTACTCCAAGAGCCTGAATGTGGTGGAGCAGAACTATGAGATCCATGACAAGGAGATGCTGGCCATTATCCAGTTATTTGAGGAGTGGTGGCACTTCCTGGAAGGCATACAGCACAAGTTTAAGGTCTGGACAGATCACAAAAACCTTGAATACTTCTGAACAGCTAAGAAGCTCAATTGCTGACAGGCCTGGTGGTCCCTTTACCTTGCCAACTTTGACTTCTCTTTGCACCACAAGCCTGGCCAGAGCATGGGGAAACCAGATGCCCTGTCCTGGAGAGTAGACCATGGCATGGGGGAGGAGGATAATAGCAACATTGTGCTCCTCCACCCTGAACTGTTTGTGATCTAAGCCATAGAGGGTCTAGCCATTGAGGGAGCAGAAGTGGACATTCTCCAGGACATATGGTGGGGTAATCGGAATGGTCAGCAGAAGGAACTTGTGGTGCAAGCAGCTTGGATGCTGAAGTCAGGGCATACCACTGGTGCCAAGGCAGTCTGCACAGATGAATGGGCCCTCCAAGATGGAATCCTGACCTTCTAAGACCATATCTATGTTCCCAACATTCTGGAGCTCTATTGGAGGATTGTGGAGCAACACCATGACTCTTACATTGCAGGGCACCCTGGATAGTGAAAGACACTAGAGCTAGTATTGTGGAACTACTGGTGGCCCCAGATGTCCCAGTATATTGGATCCTACACTAGTACATGCAATCTCTGCCTGCAGACCAAGCTCTAATGCTGCCTCCTCTATGGACAGTTACACCCACTGCCCAATCTCTGCCTGCAGACCAAGCTCTAATGCTGCCTCCTCTATGGACAGTTACACCCACTGCCCATGCTCATGGAACAATGGAGCATGGCTTCCATGGATTTCATTGTAGAGCTCCCTGATGCCCACAGTTACAATGCAATCATGGTGGTGGTAGACCTGTATAGCAAGCGAGCACACTTCATTCTGACCCACACCACCTGCTCTGCCATAGGCACTGCAAACCTGTACCAGAGGAACATCTGGAAGCTCCATGGCCTCTCCAATGCCTATGTATCTGACCAGAAACCACAATTTGTGGCAGACTTCACCAGGGAGCTCTACCGACTGCTTGGCATGAAACATATAAACCAGGAGTTAGAGCAGTACCTCTGCCTGTTTTGCAACAAGCACCAGGATGACTGGGATGAACTCCTCCCTGACACTAAATTCCAATACAACAACCACATTCATGCATCCACCCAGTTCTTCCCATTTTTCCTCAACATGAAACAGCATCTGCACATGGGTTTTGAATCCTGGGCCTGACCCTCAGAGAATGAGGCAGTAAACAAATTTGTGGACTGGATGAGGAGGTCATAGGAGGAGGCCTGAGCAGTGCTGGCAAAGGCAAAGGACAACATGGTGCAATACTATGACCGCGGAAGGACCTCAGAGTGCAAATATCAGCCTGGAGATCAAGTCTATCTGGATGCTTCTGACATTATGACTACCCAGCCCTCAAAAAAGCTGCCACACCATCAGTTGGAACCCTTCACAGTAGAACAACAGGTAGGATCCTTGGCCTATTGACTCTGGCTCCTTGCGGTGATGTGCCAGCTTCATCCAGTGTTCAATGTGATCAAACTAACTCCAGCCCCTAAGGGTCCTATTCCAGGGCATTGTCTGCCACCTCTGCTGCCCCCCGTGATGGTCAACAACAATGAGGAATATGAGGTGGAGGAAATCCTGGATAGCCATTTATTCTGGAGACAACTACAGTACAAGGTGAAGTGGAAAGGCTATGGGATTGAGGATATCTCCTGGGAGCCACAGGAGAATGTGCACACCCCCAGACTCATCAAGGAGTTCCACTGGAGACATCCAGAGGCCCTGTGTGCCATACAAGAAATCTACCCTATCTCACTGGTGGACTGAGCAATCAGGGACTTCTTTTACTCCATGCATCAAGACACTATATGCTAGAGGGAGGGTGATGTCAGGGGACTTCCATTTCCAACCTCTGTGACTGGTTCCAGCAATTAACAGCTTGTTTGACATCTCTGGGGCTCTTTCTAGAACCCTGGAGATCTCTGGAGAACTGCAGAGTTCTCTGTATTACCTCAGTGATCATTGCCCTAGGGTTAGGAGCAGCTCTGGTCTTCTGTACAGTAGTTCCCATGCCTCTGCTGCCCACTGATGTGCCATGCTGAGCAGCAGGGATCCTTAGACTTGTTCTCTTCAGATTCCCCTCTGCTAGGTGATTAGTTACTGATTGTATCATTGTCTACTCTGCTAATATACTTTGGATTCCCCTCTGTTAGCTGCATGACTCCAATCCACTACTCCAGAGGTTGCCCTTACAGCTGAAATTTAAAGCCAAGGAAGAAAGAGCCAAAATACAAGTAATCCTGTCAATGGGGAACTCTGGAAATAAGGACAAGAGGGCCAAACACAGGAAAGCATGTTGGCAAAAAGGAGGAACATGTCAGATAACATGTAGAGGGGATTGTTGGACCTCTAGGAAGCATGGGGAAGCATGATGGAAGGTCTAGGGAGCAGGAACAATGGAAGGAGTCCATAGGAAGGGGTACATGGTCAGGTTAACAAAAAGATTACCCCTGACAGGGAGAAAAATACATGTGACCAGCATCACAGCTAATGATGGTGGTCTGTGCATAGAGTGGGAAGTATAAATAGAAAGGGGATGAGGATTAAAAGTTTAAGTTTTGGCATAATAGGCTCTGGGTACCCAGTGTGTGAATTTCTTAGGCCTTATTTGTTACTTCAGAATTATAAGTGTTCTACACAAGTAGTTCTTATTGTTAAAAGCCTTTGGCCATTATAATCTACAACTCAAATTACAAAACATTTAAAAACCTATTATTGTGTGATTTACTGTGTCTACAAGGGATAGCAAGCCCTAAACTTAGTGTTAAGTTGTATGACAAGCACATCAACAGAGCATTGGCAGTTAAGGTTTGCGATGAGTTACATGTGGTTCTTTTAGGGTAGAGTCTCATTGAAGACATGGATCATTGGCATATAAGGAGATTTCTTCTGGTGCCATTTCTAAATGACTTGCATTGCTACTAAGTCAGCCTGATGGGTGGCTGGGATGCTGACAGGGAGAAGTTTGGGGTGTAGGTATGAAGGGAAGAGGCTCAGGGAACTTGAAGTACTCTGTACTGCCACCTTTGCAAGTCCATCAGCATGTTCATTGGGAGTAAAGTCAATGTGGCCAGGGGATCAGTGCACCTGGAGTCAGATAACCCGATGAGATTGTAGTGCTTGCCTTTGGTCTGCTACTGCTGCAGCATGGCCCTGAAGTGCATTGAGTAAGCACCTTGGTTTTTTATGAAGAGACTCCACTGCAGAGTACAATTTGTTGAGCAATTATGGGCTGGGTGGAGACACTGTTTATTGAGAGCCCAAATGGCAGCTTGACTGTTGCTCTCAAAGATCATCAGGCCATGTAGTTAGTGGTTGAGGGAGGTTAAGAGGTGCAGGCCAAGCATGAACCTGATGAACTCCATCTTGTAAGCTGTGTGCTCTGTGGCAGAGCTGAGGTGGTAGGTTAGCAAGGTAACTTCCTCACCATTCATGGACAGAACTGCAGCAGAGCCAATACCACCCTCAAAGCTGGAACTGTCACAGAAGATGGCTATAGTTATGCAGTTGTGCCTTTGCTCAATTGCTCCCAGGACTAGTTCCTTGGACTCAGGTATGTGGGTGGAGAATGATGGGCAATAGCCAGGATAGCAGTGGGTAGGTAGAACTGTCTCAAAGGTGGAGGGGTCAGTGTCAGTATAGTGAAAGAGATTATGGAGAGGACAATAGTACCTGTGAACATGACATCTGGTGGCTTGCCTCACTAGCCTATGAAGTGGGTGTGATGGAGAGAGGGAGACAAGGTGGATGGCTGCTCTCATTAAAATATAATGAAAAAGAAAGTCAATCAGGAAGAAGTCCACATGGGCCTTCATAACATTGCTAGTGGTGGTGCTTAGGGCATCAGTGACAAGCTTAGCTGCTTGCTTCTGGGTTGAGTTAAGTCACTTGGTAACAGCCACTGAGCCAGTATGCCTCTGCCCAGCCATGCAATTGCTAACACTTGAGAACTAAATGTCAGCAACATAGGTGAACACTGGGACAGCAACCATATTGTACAACTGCCAGATGTGGTGAGGAGACATGCCTCTAACACCTTAGGAGTCCACCAGGCAGCACTAGCAGCAACCTTCTGGGTGTGGGCTGCCCAGCATAGCTTGGAGTCAAAGACTACTCCAAGGTACCTGTATGATGGAATTGTTTTAACAATCTGCACTATGATTAAGTCATCAGCATTGGAGTGGTGCAGCATAAGGTTGGGGGGAACACTGTCATGATAAGAGTGTGGAGATTTCATGAGAGCCAACTTCAAAAGCTTGAAGGGCAAGTTGTGAGAGAGTGACCAGTCAAAGGCCCCTTGGACATGCTCCACTATATTTTTGAAATGGCATGGATCTCCTTCAGAGACTTGGCCACCATGAGCAACATGACATCATCTACAAATCCAAAGGACAATTCAGATGGGCTACTTGAGTTAGCAACAATGATGAGTGTGGGGCATTGTAAAAGGCATAAAAGAGCATGGCAAGGAGATAGCCCTGAGTGGTTCTATTGTCAATGGCAAACCATTCAGAGATGAAGTTGTCAAACTGAAGACATGTGCAACAATTGGAGAGCATGCATTCCACTAGACAGATATAGCACAGTGGGACTCCTCACTTACTCATATTGTGGAGAAGCTGGTCTCAGACAATGTTGACAAATGCTCCTTGAACATCAAGAAAAAGGGCAGTGGCAACTTTACCTGAAATGTCATGCATCCTTGATTTTCTGCATGACTAGGTGCATGGCATCAGTGGTGTTGTGTCTAGTGCAGCCTCTAAACTGGTTGGGCAGTAGCATGCCATGCTTCTCTGCAAGATGAGAGAGGTCAGCTGTGGAAAAGAGTAGAAAATAGCTTCCCAATAGTGTTGGGAAGACTGATGGGCCTGTAGGCCTTAACAATGTTATAGGCTGGTTTACTCAGCTTATAAAGTACTAGAGTGGTTGACTCCAGCCAACTGGAGTGATAGGCATTGAGCTTAAAATGGCTCTAAAGATGAAGTATAGGTGGTCAAGAAGGGTCTTGACACACTGCTTAAGCACAATGTTGGGTATCTCATCTGGCCCAGGGGCCTTAAAGGGGGTAGACCCACAATTGCTATTAAAATGTAGTTTTAGGAGAAGAATGAGGCATCAGACAAGGGTTTGGGATAAACAGAGGGGGGAACAGGAAAAAAAAGAGGAGGGGGAGGAAAGAACAGCTCAGCTAGGGCTTTGGCCTTAGTTGGATTTGATGTTACCAGTGCCAGAGCATTGTCAATATCAATCTTAAGGTCCAGCACCCTGTCTGTAAGAGAATGTTGGCTGTGGATAGTTCAAGCCAAGCCCACCACTCACATCCTGACACTCCAGTAAAGAGGTGAGTGACAAGCAAGCAGGCCAGGTAGAGGCACAACAGGCAAGGGGCAAGTGTCCAACAAGAGGCAAAGGCAGAAGGCAAGGCAGAAGGCAAGGGGCCACCCTGGCCAAGCTTACAGTCCCACTAATGTATCAACCTGGAAGCAGTGCTATTGTCTGGACTGGGGATATTCTATCCCCAGGTCCACTGAATACTACAAGGCTACTAAGTGACTAAGTACCTATGACTAAGCCAGAGGCCACTGAATACAGCCTATATGACAAAACAGAGGCTGATAACTACAAACTATTAGCTAATCAGTCCAGTAGTAGAAGGATCAATGATCAATAATAATATATCAATTGCTAGGTAGGATATACCTATTGGGCATGGGAGCCAAGATGGTGAGGGAGTAAGAAGGGGCCAGGCAGTCTGGAGGTTGGCTAGATAGAGGTGCCAATCTCCATGGACTAAGCTAGGCAGGGGTGTCACACAAGAAATTCAATGGCTCATAGACTGTACTTGTTTGCAAGGTAGATTTGCTTGGCATCAATGGACTCAAGCCAATGGTGCCAGTGCTCCTCTTTTGCATGCTTTAACTCCAGCAACCATTTCATGAAAGAGCCACACTGCCTCCACCTTGGATGGGTGGTCAGGAAGATGATGGAACTTGTAGGCTAAGTTGTTAGCATGACACCTATTGGCTTGAGCCTTTTAAGGTCTCTGTTCCACCAGCACTTGGTAAATGGACAGGTTTCTTTAACTGGGGCTATGTTATGATTAGCTATCACCTCCTGGATAATGGTGGTCAACTGAGAGTTAGTAGTGTCAAATCCTCCTTTGAGGCAATGCAGGTCACCAGTAAATGGGGCATCTAGTTGCTACTTGAGAGCATCATTGAACTTAACCCGAGTCAACTGAGCAAAAGTCTTTTGAAGGAGGGGAGGATGTATATAGGATGGGGAGCTCAATCTCTGTTATGATAAGGAGATTGTCAGTGATGGGTGGGCACAGATCAGGAACTATGTCACATGAGATGATGGAGTCAACAACAGTGTGGTAGCACCAGACATTGTTAGGCCTGGTTCATCTGTCACCAGCTGTTTGCAGGCTTGAGATACCAGGAGGGAGAGCAGGCTCTACCCCATGGTCCATAAGAAGGTCAAGAAGGGGCCACATGAAATCCTTGTAACTGTTGAGGTGGATGGTGCCAGTCAAAGTCACCAATCTGTCAGGGGACTTCCATTTCCAACCTCCATGACTGGTTCCAGCACCTCTGCAGCTTATCTGACATCTCCAGGGCTCTTTCCAGAACCCCAGAGTTCTTGGTATTACCTCAGCAACCATTGCCCTAGGGTTAGGAGTAGCTCTGGCTACCTGTACAGTAGTTCTCACACCTCCACCACCTGCTGATGCACCATGCCAAGCAGTGGAGATCCTTAGACTTGTTCTCTTCAGATTCCCCTCTGCTAAGTGATTAGTTACTGATTTGTATCATCATCTACTCCACTAATATACTTTGGATTCCCCTCTGCTAGTTGCATGATTCGAATCCGTTGCTCTAGAGGTTGCCCTTACAGCAGAATAAGTCTCCTAAAACTGGCCTGGAAGCCCCACATAGCCACAAGGAACCTCTGAGCCGCTATTTGTCACTTTTCTGCCAGGATTAAGCATTGTGGAGTTCTATGTCTCAGCTCACCAAACCCAGACACACCCTCGGAGGCCCCAGCTCTGCAGGACAAAGCCTGGACTCACCTGCTTCACCTAGAAACCCAGGTGCAATTAACACAATCATCTCTCACCCACCATATGACTGAACTCTCTACCCTCTGTCAGATAACGGATCTTATCTCCCAGTTCCTCCAAGCATTGCTAGAACACCTAAGCCCTAACTCTGTCCCTCTCATGGCTGAGGAACCAGCTCCACCTTCCACAGCACCCACTCCAGTGGCTCCAGTGACCCTGTGACTGTAGATCCCTCACCCAGCACTGCCAGACACATATGATGGTGCTTGCTCCAGTGGGGAGTGATTCCTACAGTCCTGCCTCACCTATATCCACCTCAGTAGGGATGCTTTTGACTCTGATGCATTGAAAATAAGCTGGGTGCTGTCATACATGAAGACCAGATGTGCCTCCATCTATGCACTGTGAGTTTTCTGCCATCCTGGAGGTGTGGGGAGCTTCCTGAACTGGGCTGCCTTTGAGAAGGACTTTTGCATAGAGTTTTTTCTTGAACCCTGCCAAGACAGTGGCATTGACACTGCATGACAGGGAGCAGTACAGACAAGGGAAGCGTATATTGAATGAGTACATCAACTCATTCTGAGCCCTAGTTGAACAGGCTGCCTACTCCAATGGCCTCCAGCTGTGCCTCACCTTCTGGGATGGCTTGCACCCTGCCTTGGTGGAATGCATTGACAACCTGGTGGAGGGTCACCCCAATGATGAAAAGATTGTGTTGTAGTACAAGATGGCCCAGGACCAATGGCAGCCCTGCCACCCCCATTCTACAATGCACCCCATTCTAGTCAGCAACTTCTGCCACCCTATGCCTACTCACTCAGTGCTGGCCCTTGCTCCAGCTGCCCCTGCCACTCGTCCCCTACCCCCAGGAATTCCCATGAATGTGAACATGGCCCAACAACTCTGTGTAGCCCTGCTGTTATGCCAGAGATGCAAGAAGCCTAGGCACTTTGCATGGCACTGTCCCCTGGGCCTGGAGGTCCACTTCCTTTCCACAGTGGAGCAGGAGAAACTTTTCCTGCAGCTCCTGGCTGCAAAAAATGCTGCTGGAGCTCTGTCACTGGACAAGCCCTCATCAGAGTTGACCCCAGAGGAAGCCAACATGAGCACCTCATCTCCATAGCTAGAGGGGGATTTTTAATCAAGTGACAGATGAGGCATACACCTCCATCACTAGGTGCTAACAGGTTCTCTTGTCTGTTGATAAAAAATGAAACTGCCTTTTTTGATGCCCTTCATTCTGAGACAGAAGAACCTCAAAGCCTCCTTTCAGATGTACAAACACTAACTTCAGAGCCTCTGCCAAGCTCTCCCACACCTCCAAAGGTCCAACAGTGCAGCCCTGCTTGAGCACACTGAGTGCTCTGACAGTATATGATGGCCTCTGGCTCATCTGCTCATTCCTTGCACCTTGATGTGGAGATTGAGATAATGGACACCCAGCAAAACCGCAGAGTTACAGCTCTTCTAGACAGTGGAGCAATGGGACTTTTCCTGGACTTGGAGTTTGTCAAATGCCACAGCCTGACTACACAGCCCCTTCCCAAGCCTATTCTAGTCTACAACATCAACAGAATGCCCAACAAAGCTGGTGCAATTAGCTCTGTGGTCAACCTGGTTCTCTGCTATTGGAACTACATGGAGTGCGCCATATGTGCTGTCACCAGCTTGGGAAGGCAAGACATGATCCTTGGGTTCACATGGCTCTGAGAGCATAACTCCAAGGTCAATTGGACCAAAGGAGAGGTGACCATGAGTAGATGCCCCAGGAAGTGCTCCACCTGTGCTGCAGAGGCCAAAGCAGAGCAACAGACTCAAGTCTGAGAGCATGCAGCCATCCAAGCATGTCATGCTGGCCCTCTCCCCTTCACTAATCTAGACCTCCTGGACCCCCTGCCTCTGGCATTCCCTCATAGGGAGGCCCTCTACAAGGATGATTGGAGCAATGGTGAAGCTCCAGAGGAGGAGTATGGAGGGGAGTTTGGTGGTATACACAAGCCAGAGCTCCCAGATGAAGCAATAGAGGCAGGGGATCGAATTTATGTTACTACTGTCCACCTGTTGCCCTCCATTGTGGAGATCAGGGCTAGCCAGACTACATCTCAGTAGCTGGCCCAGGCCTTTGCCACCAACACCACACCTTAAGAGTTCTGGGATGTAGTACCCCCCTACTTGCATGCATTCGAGGATGTGTTCTCCAAGGCCTCCTTTGACTCACTTCCAGAGCACAAGAGGTGGGACCACACTATTGAACTGCTGCCCAACTCAGCACCCTCCAGCTGTAAGGTCTACCCCCTTGTGCCCAGAGAGCAGGACAAGCTTGATGCCTTCCTCCAGGAGAACTTGGACTCCGGTTGTATCCATCCATCCAAATCCCTGATGGCTTCTCCAGTCTTCTTCATCAAAAAGAAGGATGGGGCCCTCCAACTAGTACAGGACTATCAGGTGCTCAATGCCATGACAGTGAAGAATTGCTACCCTCTCCCCCTCATCTCCAAGCTCATCAACAACCTCTGGGGTGCATGATACTTCACTAAACTGGACATCTGGTGGGGTTACAATAATGTGCACATTCAGGAGGGAGATGAGTGGAAGGCAGCCTTCTAGACCAACCAGAGATTGTTTGAGCCACTCATCATGTCCTTTGGTCTCACCAACAGCCCAGCCACCTTCTAGACCATGATGAATGACATCTTCTAGGACCTCATTATGGAGGGTGTAGTGTGTGTGTACCTCAACAACATCCTCATCTACACCAAAACACCAGAAGAACACCATCAGATCACTTGTCTCATTCTGGAATGCCTCTGCCAGCACCAGCTCTACCTCAAGCTGGAGAAGTGGGAGTTTGAACAAACCCAGATCAAGTACCTCAGCCTGATCATCTCCTATGGAACTGTAGAGATGGACCCAGTGAAGGTGGCAGGTGTGGTGGAGTGGCCAGAGCCCCAGAACAAGAAGAAGGTACAGGCATTCCTTGGTTTTGCAAACTTCTACTGGAGATTCATCCAGGACTTCTCACATTACACCTGCCTGCTGTTTGACCTCACAGGAAAAGATGTTACATGGAGCTGGGGACCTCTGGAGCAGACAGCCTTTGACACTCTTAAGTGTGCCATGACCTCCAGACCTGTTCTCCTCTTCCCAGATGACAACTCTCCCTTCTGCATAGAGGCCAACAGCTCCAACTTCACCACTGGAGCAGTGCTCTCACAGCAATCTCCAGAGGATGGGAAGTGGCACCTGGTGGCCTTTTACTCCAAAAGCCTGAATGCAGTGGAGTGGAACTACAAGATCCATGACAAGGAGATGTTGGCCATCATCCAGTTGTTTGAGGAGTGGCAACACTTCTTGGAAGGTGCATGGCACAAGTTTGAGGTCTGGATGGATTACAAGAACCTTGAATACTTCTGGACAGCCAAGAAGCTCAATTGCCAGCAGGCCCAATGGTCCCTACCTTGCCAACTTCAACTTCTCCTTACACCACAAGCCTGGCCAAAGCATGGGGAAACCAGATTCCCTATCTCAGAGGGTGGACTATGGAATGGGGGAAGGGGAACACAGTAACATTGTGCTCCTCTGCCCTGAATTGTTCACAATTTGAGCCATGGAGGGCCTAGTTGTCAACAGAGCAGAGGTGGACATTCTCCAGGACATCTAACAGGGTAATAGGGACAGTTAACAGGAGGAGCTTGTGGTGCAGGCCACTCAGATGCTGAAGTCAGGGCATGCTACTGGTGTTAAGGCAGTCCATGCTGATGAATGGGCCCTCCAAAACAGAATCCTGATCTTCTGAGACCATATCTACATCCCCAACATCCCAGAGCTCTGTTAGAGGATTGTGGAGCAACACCATGACTCCCGCATTGCAGGGCACCCTGGGCAGTGGAAGACACTGGAGTTAGTATCATGGAACTACTGGTGGCCCCAGATATCCCAGTACATCGGGTCCTACACTAGTACCTGCAATCTCTGCCTCCAGACCAAGCCCCAATGCTGACTCCCCTATAGACAGTTACACCTGCTACTGGTGCCTGCAGAACAATGGAGTGTAGCATCTGTGGACTTCATCATAGAGCTCCCCAATGCCCATGGTTACAACACAATCATGGTGGTGGTGGACCTGTATGGCAAGAGAGTGCACTTCATTCCAACCCACACCACCTGCTCTGCCATGGGTGCTGTGAACCTGTACTGGAGGAATGTCTGGAAGCTCCATGGCCTCTCTAACACCTATGTCTTGGATCAGGGACTGCAATTTGTGGTGGAGTTCACCCATGAGCTCTACCAACTGCTTGGAGTAAAGCTCTACACCACTACTGCCTACCATCCACAGTCTGATGGCCAGACAGAGCATGTAAACCAGGAGTTGGAACAGTATCTCTGCCTTTTTTGCAATGAGCACCAAGATGACTGGGACAAACTCCTCCCTGATGCCAAATTCCAGTACAACAATCAATAAACAAGCCCTGCTATTGCAACCTCAACCCCCAGAGAAGGTCCAGTAGTCAGTATATAAAGACATAGAGTAGCATTTGTTACCTTAGTCTTGATATTTCATTAACTGGTTACTTGTGTCTCATGTTTCTTTCTGTCTCATCCCCATTTCTATTTTTAGCCTTGAATCTATTTCTTTTCAGTTCCGTCTTGTCTCAACTGTCTCCATTTCCTTTATCTTTCCTAAGTCCCTTTCATCTCTGACATCATTACAAACTCTGCACATGTGCTACAACCTTCAAACATTCTTATGACAACTCCAGACCTCACCCTCTGCTTGGCCCCAAAATCCATCAGTCTTGATTGATCCCCCATCAAACTCTGGCTCTGCTCCCATCACTTGCAAAGCCTCCACTTGCCCCACAGTCCATTTACATGCCTACAAACTTGTTCCTGATGCCCATCCAAGCCCAACATTCAATATACTTGGTCTTAGACTTCCCCAGACCACTCTAGACTTGCTTGGACTGATCCCCCTGACTTCCCCTCACAAATCCCTATAGACTGCACCCACTCCAGAGTGCTAGGTTATAAGCACAGGACATCACATCTGCCTAGTAAGGACTTACTTCCTCTGTAGTACACATACTTAAGATTGCTACAGGTTAACAGAGTTCTTCTTGCAAACTGAGGTACACATACTTAAGATTGCTACAGATTGTCTTTTCCAGAAGCTCTAGAGTAGATTTTCTGGACACTGACATTGGGAATCCTTAGACTTGTTCTTGTTGGACCTCCCTCTGCTAGGTGAGTAGCTAGAACTCTAGAACTTCTTGTAGATGCTGAATAGACTTTGGACCTCCTTCTGCCAGTTGTGTGATTGAGCCACCAGAGGTCACCCTTACACTAGCACCCTCCTATGCCATGATATTTAATAGGACTATATTAACAGTTACACTAAGAAGTTGTTACAACAAAAAGCAAAGGATACTCTAAGTAAAGAGAGAAGTACTGTTCTGAACCTTAGTAAACATCAACCCAAACAACTAACAAACCTCACAAAACCTAACTACTAACCTTAACACCACTAATCAGCCCAGCTAACCTGTGGGAGCAGTAGACAAGGCTTTCCATGTTCTATCCACAGCTCCCAGCTTTTTTCTGATGCTCTTCTTAGAGTTATCATTAAAATTGTATAGTACAACATGCAGGCCTGAATTATTGCCTATGTCAGCCATCTTGACCACACAAGTACCAAAATTATTGGATGTTTTCACAGGAGGCTGACGCCTCAAGCAGCACATGAGTACTAGTATCACAAAATGTCTTTCAACCCACACAAATATTCTCCCCAGGAATCAAGTCACAGTCTGAGTCAATGAAAGGATTAAGCGCGTTGAGCTGCGCCTGAGTGATACCTATGCTCTGCGTGATTGCGAAACAGAAATCACCACTTTGCACAGTATAGATTTTACCGCAAGGGCTTCCACCTCCGCCTACGCAGTAAGCTTCTTCAACGAGAATGTTTGTGCAATCCGTGGATACCTCTGGGTTCCTACCGTATTGTCAGCAGGGATGGTACACGAATTAACCATCTCCTTGATACTCACCAACGAAAGAAGTCCCCGGCAGCGATGGAATACATAGTCTCAATCAGCGGACAACTATCTCCTGAAACCACGGTGTGATATTCGGTACAGTTGCTGAGCGAGCCACTTGCAAGGTTCGTTGGAGGACCTGATGTTGGATGACCTGTGGTCACATTGGCCTTCACGCAGTATGCCAGGCCAAGCTGAAGATTGGAGCAATCTGCGGCAATCTCAGGGTTGTAAGTCAGGAACTGCGCGCTTGTTAAGTTGAACTTCGCCTCGATGGAAACACAGGTATTCCCAGATATGACAGTATAGTACTCCGAACAGCCATCTGTAATCGTTCCAGTGGCAACGTTGGACGGTATCCCAGTGCCAGTGTCAATGTTGGAAATAGGATAGGTGGGAAACACACAATAAGCCTCCCCCAAGATCAAGTTTGTGCAGTCGGTCTTCAAACCCGGATTCAGAAGTGAAAGTTGGCTGCTGGTCAAGCCAAATTCAGCCGCAATTGAGGAGCAACCATCTCCGGATTTAACGGTGTAGTATTGAGCACATGCTGCAGTGGCGTTGGGGTACGCATTGATGGGTGGCGCAAGAGGGACGAGTGTATAATTTCCCATTGGAAACACGATGCAGATGGCAGAACCCGTTGCAGGAAGCGAGCCACTATTCAACTCGGGATTCCAGGTTTCGAGCTCAGTGGAATTCACCCCTACGAGCTCCGAGACGGAGTCAATCGTGTCGCTATCCTATAATAGGACTGGATGATCAGTTTGTATTCGTCAATGGAAGGTTTCAGTCAACTGACTTGTACGTTGTAATAGTTACCACATGCTACTGTACGAGTCCCATCTGCAACGTTGGTAGGCGCCTCCACGCCAGCTGTTGTGAGAGCAACAAGATAGGTTGTAGGTGTATAGTTGGCCGTTGGAATGGTGTAGCTCATTATGGTGGCACTAGAATAATTGGTAGTGATAATAGGAGAGGCAGTGACAGATGCAAATGGCGGGAAAGGTGCTACACAATAGTAGTAATCTAGCCACAGGTTCGAGCAGCTGTTATCAATCTCTGAAACGTAGATGTAGTGACAAGTTCTTGTATCAATGGAGTATGGATGCTCACCTGGGTTGAGTGTCAGGAAATCGGTCAAAGCCACGCTGTTTTTAAGTGCTACAGTCTGGCAGATATCCCCAGATTGTACTTTATACCATCTACCGCATGCAGACGTGCTACCACTGATGGTCGGAGTCGGTACAGGTGCCAGAGCAGTTGGAGTGGCTGAGGGCTGAGCTCCGGCCGTCGCGCCAATTTTGGGGAACCCGCCATTCGGCGATAGACAAATCTGCTTGCCAACTCGAAGTGGCATCAACTGACAATAGGTGCCAAGATCAGGGTTGAAGGATTGGATCTGAGTTGTTGTCACCGTAGTCCCTGCCAATGCTCCTGCGAGCACCGCCACACTGTCACATGTGTCATTTGTTGCAATAGTGTACGTAGTGCATTCCTGAGGAAGGCAGAGAATGGAATCTGCGGAGATATCACAGGTCGCCAGCGATGGGTTTGAGGTCAGCACCGAATATTCGCTGATGTTGTATTTCTGCGGATAGGCGTTAACGGAAAGCGACTGAATTAGCATTCAACTGTTATGGTACCTTGGCAATCGCAGCACAAGTTGTGGCTGCATCAGTGGTCACATTGTGCCCCACAATGCTGCAGTCTGCTGCTGCTGCTGTACTTGAATTCAAGCCAAAACCGGAGGTACCAGGATTGAAGAGACCCTGGTCACTGGGAGGAGAAGTGACATTGTAATCGTCATATTGTCTGATGTTGCCTGTCAGTCTCATGCTGGATTCCAGACAGTAGAAGATTGCTCACGATCCGCATAAACTGATGGCCGATGAAAGCAGACTAGCAATCGCGACAGAATAGGTCGTTGGGTTGGACAATGTGACGTTCAGCGTCTCTAGAACGCAGTAGCTGCATAGCTTGCTGGCGGGAAGCTCCAATAAGCCACCAGTAACGTTATAAGACTGGATGAGAGGACCACAGAATGTTGCGGTCTGTGGATCTTTGAGGCACTGAACTGCATAAGGGCCTTGTACATAATCCACGGCGAGCGTCGGGGATATAGTCATGTTCCCTGGGCTGTTCCCGAGGCCCCCGATCCTGTAGTTGCCGCACGCTGAGACTACTCCTGCGCGATATGATTCGAGTCCGACCGCGCATTCAGCATTACAAACAGTCGAAAGGGCATCGTTGAACATGAATGGGCTAATTCTGGACCATCGCAGGGCATAAGCTTTCATCTACTACAATATCAAGCAAATATTCACGTACGCCATCAAGGGAATGGTCGAGTTACACGGTATACCAGCGATGAGGGCAGTAGCGCACGCACTGGACGGCGCTGGATCAGTTGGCAGAGTATCCTCTGTGTAGATTTGCAATGTATTCGTATCATCCACCACTAATGCCGCTGCGCCATCGTCGGGCAGAATTGGACTAATGTTGGTGGCTGTGGATCGGGACGATGAGCTAGGTAAACTGGTAGAGGCTCTGACATCGGCCAATTGCTTCAACAAATTATCATGGAATGCCTTGTCATGTGCTGCTGCATGCCCAAAAATCTTGTTGTGCAGGTCTGAACGACCCAAAGATCCAGAGAACAGCGTGAATAATAGCACCAAGCCGAAAGAACAGAAGGGGGTCATGCCGGTGTAAGGAGCACAAACGTACGACTTGATCCCAAAGTACTATCCATGGCAGGTGATCAATATGATTTCTGCAAGTCACGATGAATGCACGATCCCCCATGGCTGGGAATCTTTGCCACTCCGGCTGAAATATAGCACGAGGTCACCACAAAGATTACGGACAAACAGGGGATGGGCTCGGAAATGTAAAAATCATTGGAAGCGGTACGATACAGAAAGAAGCAATACCGTGGAAAGCAGTAGGACACGGAATCAAATGGAAGATACTTTAACCCCGAAAAACCTTACACAAGGCAGAATTATAAATAATTTTTGCGGACAACAGGAAAATAAGATGCGAAATTGGGTGAACAGCTTAATGAATTTATGACACCGTCATCGGTGCAATTTTCATCAAGCCTACAGCACGTTTCATAACGAGAAACCCCTTCTTCGACAAAGAGGTACGCACCGGAGAATTCCGAGGTACAATGTGAGGAGGGGCAGCTTAAAATCACTGCTGGGGCCAGAAAATGTTTCTAATGGAAAAAGAGTCAAAGAAACCTGTCATCTGTTTCTTGGCTAGCTTTTTTCTATAGAAAAAGGCAAATTTCCTTTGTTCAAAGACTTTTTCCATCAGAAATTGCCACAAAGGAAATGGCATAACAGGTTTCCTTTTGATTTTTCCCCAAGGAAACACAGTCCAGTACCAGCAGTGAATGAACAAGTTTGAACCCCAATTTAGCTGGAATCGCCGCCAAATGTCTGCCCTGGTCACGAGGAATTCGGAAGCAGTGTTACGTCGAACCCTTACTTTGACATAATTTCGAGACTTCCATATATCGGTGGACAAGAAGGCGAGGATCGAGACAACGAGGCGCCAGCCCGAGGTGCAGGGAAAGAGTAGGGGGACAGTAGATGAGGGATCTAACTTCCGAGAAAGAGCCTCAACAACAAAGCAACTGACATCACAGACACCTTACCAACACGCACGACGACGAGCCAAACTGCCAACAGACCGACACAAACGCGAAAAGGCGATGTATGGATTAAAGATATTGGAGCGACGATGACGACAGTCACCACGTACAGTACATTAGACATAAACCTACTAGGTGTGACGGGAGAGTCGCCCCCGCTTCTTAGCTCAGTAGTGTAGCTTGCCGGCGGTTAAATTTCATTCATTCCATATATAACTTCGAGACTTCCATATGGAAGTGAAAACACAATTACCTCGAGCCGTCCGCACGATCATCGCTGGTGAATTTAAATTTGGAATCACTCGCCATATGCATGAGTGAGTACATCTGCCAGTGCATATGCTGCTGTCATTTCGGATAGTTCTTATAAGCACCTTTGCTGCTATGTGCAATAAGGAGAAGTTCCCGCGTTCGCCGTGATGCTGGCCTCGTCGCATTTGGCGATATACTCGCTTTTGACTTCCGGTGCACTCTGTGACTCAACACATTGTCTGCTCGCTTTGCCTAAAACTGACAGATCCTGATAGCTTTTTTTCCGGGTACAATAGCGCAGACCCCAGACAATGCCACAACTCTTCCAGTTGGTAGTTGCACTGCGACAATACCTTGCTCCAATGGGGCATGTTGTAACTCTAAAACCGGCTTTTGTGGGTAAGAGTGGTCTTTAGCAGCATACAGATGACTATCTGATTGGTCAAAATGATAGCTTCGGTGACAAGTTCTGTACCACTGTTGCCAACGGAGGGCCATGCACGTCCAACTGTGACGCCTTAGCGGAATGTGGCCAAGGATCTGCTCCGGAGAATTTTACATGTCCACTCAATGTGTGCTGTAGCCAGGTAATCAGTCCTCTTCATGTCTCAATCCATTATTTATTTGGATTCAGTTTGGCTTCTGTGGAACTACACCGGGTAGATTAGGGCCTTCCTTTTTTCTCTTGCACTTCCATTGATCTAGTCCATCATTCTCAGAATTTTGCGAGCCCGGATGCCAATCGAATTGTGACCCTCCCTCTCTGCAGTCTTGTGGCGATGATGAAGCAAGTGCGTTGCATCGTCGCATTGGCTACTATGAGGTAAGGTCTCTAATGGCTCAGATTGTTCATAGAATGAATGGTTACAGGGATGGGCTATGTCCGCCAATTCACGCGCTTGCAACATGTATCCTCCTTCCTCAATCTCTGCTGAAACCCTGACACATGGTAGGGAGATCCGGAAATGTTCTGTTTACGCGAAACCACTGATTGCATGTCAGTCAATTATGCCTTCGCACTTATTTCTGAAGAATTCCAAATCATGGAAATGGAGGTTGATGACAATGTTCTTGTACGTCTGTTATCATAGACCCGTGGCGAATAGCATGGAATACATCCTTCTAGTGGCTCCAAACAACAGCTTTGAAGAAGAAAAATCCGGCGCTCAAAGTGTTTCTATCAATCGGCGGATGGAGCTTCAATGATCCTGTACGTATCGATAACGCCCGAGGGTTCTGCTGTAACTCAATACTCTCCACAGCCTACGCAACATATCTTCAGCAACATGGTTGGGAGTGCCGATGCAACAAAAACATTTATTGCTAGCGCTCTATCTATTATGCAGGTCCGTGCAAATCCATGCATTGCATGTGAGAAATGTAATAGTTGCTAATCATGCACAAAGGCATACGCCTTCGATGGCTTGGATATTGATTGGGAGTACCCGTGAGTGTGATGCCTACGTCCCCTCCCTGCAAGCTGCGATTGTAGATCGCATAAGAATGTTGTTCAAATTTCGTTGACGCACCTATGTAGCGTGGCATCTGAACGAGGAGGGACGCCTGCGGACAAAGCTAACTACCCTGTCTTCATGTCAAACGTCAAGGCAGCTTTCAAACCTCGTGGCTACGGATTAAGTTTCACTGCACCATCATCCTATTGGTATTTGCAACACTTCGATCTTCCTGCGCTGTTGCAGAGCGCTGATTGGGTATGCCATGGCCTTATGTTTGAGCCATTCGTTGTATTTAGTTCTACCTCGCCGTCAATCAGGTCAATGTCATGACTTATGACCTCCACGGCGTCTGGGATGGAACTGATCCCTATATTGGCCCGGTAAACCTATATTACCTGAGTTCTCATTATGCAGACATCCTCTAACGTTGGTCCAGGTGATTAATGCACACACAAATCTCACCGAGATTAAATCAACAATGCAACTGTTCCGAAATGTCGGGGTTGATCCTTCTCAGATAACACTAGGCATAGGCTTCTACGGTCGCTCATTCCAGCTCGCAGATTCAGTGAGTCGAGAGAAGTTGAACGTACATATCTACGGTTGACATTCTCGTAGACTTGTTCAAACCCTGGTTGTCCCTTCGTCAGTGGAGGTGATCCCGGAGTGTGTAGCTTGAGCTCTGGTGAGTAACTGGAGATATGAAACTGAAAAATACTGAATTTTCGTCATAGGCACACTAATGTTCAGCGAAATCGAACAAATCATCAACAATGACAACCTTGTGCCTGTCTTCGACAGTATGTATAGACATTTGCTGCAGGATGGTCCCTCATCTCCCTACAGATGTGGATGCTATTAAGTACATGTGCGTCAATCAACATGACAGCGTGGGTATCCACAACACAATATTGACATATATATGTCAGCACTTGGAACGAAAATCAATGGGTATCGGTAAGACGGCCGCTGTCTCATTAAGCATTCATTGACTATATGTTATCAGTACGATGATGCTCAGACACTCAAGATGAAGCTGGACTATGCAAACAGTATCTGTCTGGGAGGTATATTACGCAAATTTTGAACATCCGGCATCACATTGATGCATATCACACATCAGGAACCATGATATGGTCGGTCGATCAAGGTGTGCAGTCTCGTAGTACTAGAGTGGACAAGGGGGAACTTATATACTTATATTGTTCGTGGCACCAGATGACTCACGGTATACCGCTCTCTCTGGTTTATACGGGGACATCACAACGCCAAGTCTCTCTGAGACAGGTAACCAATGCCAATTCACGGGCTGTGGACAGCAATGTCCCGAAGGATACAACAGTCTGACCGCACTCAATCGGGTATTCAACAGCTTAAACTCTTGTGATACGAAGTCACCCGCGCGGTTATGCTGTCCGCCTGGGAACGAACCTCAAAATTGCCAATGGCGAGGAGGCGGAGGCACGACCTGTAATGCTCAGTGCAATGTCGGCGAGATTGTGATGGCATTGGATGAAGTTGGTGATGATGGTCATCCGACGTGCATACAAGGGTACAAGGCCTTTTGCTGCCAGGCTGGCGAGCCAAACCCAGGAGCATGTTTTGGTGGTTGTAAGTGGTTTACTATGCTCCACACATCCTGATTGTTTTTGGTGATCTATTGTTTAGCATGCATTTCCGACGAATCATGCGTGGATGGATATATTGCTCAGACCCACGTCAGACAAGGGAGTGCTGATAATGGTATATCGTGCGAGCAAGAGCCAGGAGTCAATAAAGTGTGTCCTGAAATCTGTCAGTCAAACACCAAGACAGTTTGCTGTTTGGAAGGGGGTAAGCAACTCACGCCCATCCACCGATTTGTTCACAGCCACATATTTATCATACCACAGCTGGATATACCAATTGCGAGTGGGTTGGTGATCCGCCGAATTGTCTAAATGCTGCATGCGCACTCGGCCAAGTTTGTATGTCGAAACATTCTTCATTAATTGGTGTCTGACATCTATTGTCTTCAACAGCAATATGTAAGCAGGTATCTTCTAAGCGAGTTTACCATCTAAAGACATCATAGTCAGTGACATGCAGGGTGATGCCAGTACATCTTGTGTAGGAAACAACAAGAGGTATGTGACATGAACTAAGTCGTATTGCAGTTGGCCGATACATATCAGGTACTACTGCTGTTCTCCACCGTCGAGTGAGTTTCAGTCATGATTTCATGTCCGCCATGGTTGAGCATGCATGCAATCACCAGCGTCACAATTCCTACCCGTTCCTGAGAACTGGGTATTCCCTCAATCATTCGAGAACAGTGATACGTATGATGTCAATCAACCGGCAACGTTTACTGTCGACTTCGACGACAACACGGGGACCAATGACTCGTCATCGATGGGCTCAGGGTCCAGTGGGATAGGAGATGACGGCAAGGAGAACGACTCAGCCTTTGGAGAGGTCTTTATCTCGTCTCCGAACCCATCTTCAGTTAGTTCAGTGGATATTCAATCTGATTGGGTCATCACCGGATGCGACGCGACCAGTGATCAAGCTCAAGAGGTGGTTTAGTTCTACAGATCAAACTGCTTCTGGGTTGACTAACATCCATGGTATAGGTACTAGCATATTGCTCAAAGGGACTCAATGATGAGGATTCTGGCTGTGGTCACGTTTTTCTTGGTCAAGCGGAACACACTATCGTTCGAATGCCCAAATCTTGTGGCGTCGGTCCTTATGCCCGTATTGCTTCCTTGACGATACACCCCGATCAGGATATCCTGCCTTCTGAACACAAGGCTAGGAAACAATCTACCGAAATGGTGTACTCATTGAAGTTTGACTATAACTTCTTGGCCATTCCCGAATCCAATGGACCAGTTCTGTAAGTATTTTGATGATTTTCTTATTCATCCGTTGGCTGATCTATTACCATAGTATGCGTGCGGATATGACTGATATACCTGGATATTGGTACACAGATTTATCCATCTCGTTCTAAGCTGGTTTATGCCTATGATTCCAGGGATGAAATAGTGAACTCAGCTCCCGATAGTGGAACAACAGATACTAGACGTCGAAAACGCGACTACCATCAGCCGTCGGAGTTTAAGAAGCGCTGGTTTGGCACATTCGACGACTGGCTGGGGAAGTTGACCACAGTTCGGAGCCGCAACAGTATCGATCGTAATTTCCATGTAAGCTTACAGTGTATTTGTTTTTGGTGGCCAGGTTTGATCAGCTACAACAGTGGTCTGACACTTATACCATATATCATGCGGTATGTGCTACATGAAATAGGACCGGTTCACTATTCACTCCATTTCTGTATTCGATAGGAGGAACAAGTTCGTGGTGATCTCCTGATTTCTGTAATTGAAATGAAACACATTTGCTTTAGTGTCCCAATTTCTCGTCGAGCCTCGATGTATCAGTCACTGGGTCTACTTCTATCACCAGTTCTTTTGGTTACTACTTAGAAGCCTCGATTGTACCGCCTGATGTACAAGAATGTTATGTTTTTTTCCAGGCTGGAGCTCAGGCTCAGGCATCTTTCACTATCAAGGGCCTAGCCGAAGCTCACTTCGATAGTTCGCGCTCGGAACTCGCATCCTTTGGCTTCCCTGGCTTATACTACCCTGGTTTGTGTAATCTATCATTATACTATGTTCAAGACTAACCGGCATCGAACTTCAGGCCTTCTCACGCTTGGACCTTCCCTCCATCTGTATGGACAACTCTCTGGCCAATTGAGTCTGTCAGGGCAGATTATCACCTCGGTTGGTTACACATTCCCGGTCAGCATGTATCATCAGTGGGGGATAATAGCATTAACGTGCATTGTAGCCGATCGATGTATCATTCGGGAAGAAAGACTCAAATGATGATGAGGAGAACTTTGGACCTAGTGGTGTAGCTCCAGACGCAAACAACCAAGGCTACGATTTCAGTGTCGGCTATAACGTCAATCTTGAGGTGAGATACGAGCTTGGGTGGTACTTCTGACTACTCATGTACCATGTGCCATAGGGATCTCTTGACGTTAGTGCGAACTGCGACATAATAAAAACTATACTAATGGATCCTTGACCATCCTAGGCTCACATTGTCCCTAGTCTGCAGATTGGTGTCAATGTCCTTGGAGGGATTCTTCTCGACGCTCAGGTGAGCTCTTATCTTCTTGCACTTGGAATATACTGCTGACCATCCTTCCAGTTGTTCACGGAGGCCGACATATACGGTGGCATTAGTATCACCGGAAGCGTCAGTCAATCTGTAAGCATAAATGTAGCTTGAAGGAACCGACAATGACGACTGTGAAACAGTCCGCCAGTCAATTTTGTGTGAATCCTGTAGGCCTGTGCAATCCCTTGACCAGCGTAGTGTGTCCTAACTTGGAAATAGCATTTTGGAGTCACCCTAAGCTCTGGGTTGACCGGATCAGTTCTATTTTGGAGGACAACGCCACTTTCCGCTATATTTTACAACAACGGTCGCTATATGCCATGACTTCGTTTGTATCAAGTACTAACCTGAAAATACTTTTTTTAGAATTCCCCTTCGGGGGGAGTTGTTTCTCATCTGTGGATCAATCTGCCACAGCTAACGGCAAACGTGACGAGGACCATGAATATTATAATTACGAAGCAATGGGCAAGGTGGGCTACGGAATTTCAATCGACACATGCCATGCCCTTGATTCTCCGGCTTATGTTGCATACGAGCATATCTCTACCAAATCCTGCCCGCGGCGGGTTCACACCGCAAACGAGACTTCCGTTCACCATAAAAGGGATGGAGTTCCCTTTTTACCTGGCAATCTGTTCTGCCCAGCAGTAGGCAGTGATATTTTGGATACTCCGTCGGGATCGAAGACTTGTCAAATCTATGCCAGTCTCGAACTTGAAAGTGGCGAGACAGGACAGACAGCAGACGCTTTTAACAGACGCGATGAGAATATCAATGTGCCGCTGGCAGCAGACGTGGGAAATACACCAGTATCGAATGGAAGAAATAACTTCACAGATGATTTCCATCCTTTCATTCTAGCCGAATCCACGTTGAAAGTCTGTGGGAACGCTCAGGATCGTACGAGCCAGATAAATATACCTATAGCTGGATATACAAACACCCAGGTGCAAGCCTATTTTGACCTGGCTTTCCCTGGCGAATTGGATGGCGAATATAGCAGGCAAGTCACCACCCCTTGCCATGGATATCTCTCATGCTTTACCCACTACAGGTACAACCCATTACCGGTAAAGTAGCTTTCGCTTCAAACGAAAGGGAGTCAGGGCTCAGGTACATTTCAGATCAATACTGGAACGACGAGGAACGGACAACCTGCCCTATCACAGGCCAATGGTAGTCCAATTTACGCTCGAGAGCATGTGTAAGTGCCTAGAATCTTAGACGCCTCTTTATTTCTGTATCTGAAAATTACCACACCACTACAGCTATGAACAATCTATGTGTATGTGCGAGGCTTGTTGTTTTTCGGGTGATCCCATTTTGTTCTTTAGCGGCTTTGTTTGTGGACTACCTTGCGCAATTTCCAGCATTATGGCAGAATACTGCAGGAAATAAGTAAGACTCTTATTCGACTCTGAAAGATAGGTGTTAATCATTATATCCGACAGAGAATATTGCGCTTGGGTAAGAGAAAATCTGGTAAACCCAACGACGTATTACTCCATAATTACGCCTTTCTCTGCATCGACCGTATTCGATGATATAGGGCAGTGTTATCCAGGTGGTAATCAGGGTATGAGATATCATTTTTCGAGTACCTTGATAATATCATAACCATTCAACCTAGGTGGAAACGCAATGGTCATTCTGGAGCAGCAGAGCAATGTGTACAAGGTGAGCTTTTATCCATACATGTTCGTGAAGACTCCAACTTACATGAATATTGCAAGAACAAGCTGATGTACGAAGGAGAACGCCAGTTGAACAACCTGCCAGCTCAAGGGTTGATAAATTCAAATACGTTCTCCAGCTACTGTGCGACTACACAGGTTTGTTACGCATCGTTCCTTTCGAATTCCTTTCTGAAAGCCAGGTCAGGTTTCGAAGCTGCGTGCGGCTGCCGGGGTGGCGTCATACATGAATGACTACACTGTGAGCTATGGCACTTTCTTGATGTCGACCCATGTACTGATAACTGTGGCTCAGGTTAAGGATAATTTCTTGCGCAACAACAATTGCATTAGAAGGATCTGGTCAGCCTGGTATGCAGGATATTTGACAAGCAACGTCGATGCGTGAGTATCTCATTAGTCGCCACAAACTTCACTAATAGTACTCCTGAAAAGTCCGAACAAAATCACCGTTAATGTGCCTAACCTCTACGACAACTGGATCTCAACTGTTGTGAATGGGATGGTCCCCTTTCTCAGATCGGAGATAGCAAGACTAATCCCGTTTTACAACAATGGGCTGACCACGGCAGCTGATATCGATCTCTCATTTGCAGTTCTGCTCGACAACGCCAATATCTTGAACAGGAACAAGCAGCCGATTGATACGGGTGGTGCCGCGTTCACTATTGATCGACCTACAACCCAACAGAACCTCATAGATAATATCTTGAATGGTATACCAGACATTATGTGGGCAAGCACATTACCCAGACACTAGTTTAGACAACCTATGGCAAAGAATTCTGTAATCTTGAATTGGATCAAGGCCTTGCTCATCAATTTTACATTGCTATATTGGAGTTTCCTCTGTCCCATGAAACTCCTTCTTCATCTTTTTTCCTTTCTTATATTTTCATGGTCTCTTTTTTGATCCCTGTTTCTACCTTCTTTTCCTACTCTGATATTCTCTTTCTCAAGGTTGATCTTCCTTTAAATGTAGTGTTTTTCCTTAATTTTCTTTTCAAATATCTCTCCTCCAGTTGTAAAAAGGCTTATTGAATACAGAATACCAGTTGATATTTATCAGCTTTGAGTTACTGCTTGTCAGGCCTTTTGTAAAACTAACTGTTGAGTATGTTGACAAGCATGTGTTAGGGTGACCTCTGGAGGCTGTGGCTCAATCACACAACTGACAGAGGGAGATCCAAAGTCTACAAGATGTTCTAGAGTTCTAGCTACTCACTTGCAGAGGGAGATCCAAAGAGAACAAGTCTGAGGATCCCCAATGCCAGTGTTTGGAAGATTTACTCTAGAGCTTTTGGAAAAAACACCCAATAACAACCAAATCCAGAGTCCAATCAAAAAGTGGAACTCCATTGTAAATGGCCTTGATCTCCAGACTCCCAGCATGTGATCATGTAAAAATATAACCAAAAGATAGCCCTTAGTTGAAAGTACTTGTAGTTCAAAGATGGGAGGCCTACAATGAGTGGTAGGCCAAGAATGCAGGAAACAAACTAGGGGTCTGGTAAGAGACCATGTGGAAGGGGCAACACTTGTCAGAATTACAGACAGAGAACTGGTACAGCCTGAGGGCTAGAACTGGGACTATCAGATAGGGAAAGCAAAGGAGAATAAAGGAAAACCATAAGGAGGGAGAACAGGACAGCACAGAGCCTGACATCACAATCAAAGTCACATGACTCCAAAAATGGAAATCCACCAGAAAAGGCCTCAATGTCAAGCCACAAGTCACATGACACTACCAGAGTAGTAGGTCAGATAGTTCTGGGCTGAATGTATCTGTAATTAAAAGACAGAAGGATGAGAATGAGAGGCAGGCCAGGAATAAAGGAAACAAAATGATGATATGGAAATGAGTGGTCCCCTAACAATGTTGATCTACTGGAGGATATGTATTTACTATGGCAGCTGGCACAGTTTCCTGGAGCTTGAAACAGCAACCCATAGCCATCTTCTCAACTACAGAAGTAGAATATACAGCATTGACCCACGGTTTGCAGCAAGCTATGTAGATGTTTGATTAGCTATTTGAGATTGATCTTTCTCAGGACCTTCTTGCCTCTATTTATGTCAATGATTCACCAGCCATGTTCCTCATAATGAACATAGCTGTATGAGCCTACATATTGTCATGAATACTGTTTCTTTCCACTATTCATTACAGTCACACCTCAGTGCCCATTGTTGCCCACTAAGGTTGTACTTGTATTCTCCTTCATTTAGTCCTTGCTATCATCCAAGATATCCTGAGACCCAGTGCAACCTCAACAGGTTATGGGCTCTGATGTTACCTATAACACCTTGTCAACTAAGTTGACAATCTTAAAGCTTGTGGTTGATGGCTCCAACTAGCCTACATATCAGGAGTGCATCACAAACACCATCGCTTTGAAAAAGCTTTGTTGAAATCTTACAGGTACTGTGCATAAACCAGTCATGCTCTTCAAACATCAGGGAAAGTTCTATTGAGATGAGAATTCCACTGCTCTGGTATCAGATAAGGAGGTTGACAAGGTCAAGAATAGCATGTAGGAATGGCTGCAGAAAGAAGCACAGGTCCATGAGATCATCTACAGTATGGTCAATCAGTCCACTTTTCATCAAGTAAAGGGTGAACCCACTCCTGCTGATGTCTGGACAAAACTTGTGTCAATCCATGGCAGTAAAGGAGCCATATATGAGACTGACCTTCTTGCTCAATTGCAGAATGCCTGCTTTTTTGAAAACAGTAAAGTTGACATGTGCACTCACCTCACCAATTTGGTTGTCATCAAGGAGCATCTTGCTAAAATTAGCTGTCCACTGTCAGATTCATCTTTCATCAGTTACATCCACACCTCATTGTCTCTTGCTCCCACATACAAACCCTTGTTCACCATGCTTGCTACCTCTGCTCACACTAGCAGGACATCTGTCTTGAGTCAGGATCTCATCTGGCATCTTGATGAAGAGGCAAATAGCACTGCCATTGAGACCAGCATCAACTACTTACATGAGGCAATGATTGTGGCACATCCAAAAGCTTGTAGTGGCTCCAACATTGAAAAGGGGGAAGACAAGCCTAAAAAGGACAAAGAGAAGCATCATTGCAACAACTGTGACAAGGATGAACATACCAAGGACAAATGCTTTAAGGATGGTGAAGGCATGGCAGGTAAGGCACCTGAATTGTGGTTGAAGAAGCACAAGGGCAAGAGAAAGGATAAGGTGGACAAATCTAAGTCAGCAAATGCTGCCAAAACTAAGGAGAAAGGAGAAAATTATGCTTTCCTCACCTTTCCAACTATTGATGCCTCTGACAATGACATCAGTTACAATGTTGCACTTGCCATTATGTCTATACACAGCTATGAAGCCCATGCCACATCTCCATCTGCTGGCATCATATTGATTGCAGTTCTAGCAGTCACCTTTTGTTGTCTTGTGAAAATTCCTAAAATATTAGGAAATCAGCCCCAAGCCTGTCCAGGCAGTCAATGGACATACCTTTAGTGCTCTTGGCAGAGGAGATCTGTGCATCTGCTTACCTATCAGAGCTGGGGAAAAGTCAGTACTCATACTTCTCAAAAGTATATACTATGTATCTATAATGGCCTTTATATTGGTGTCCATATTGTCTCTTGATTATGCCAGGTGTTCTCTTCTCATCGAAGATGGAATATGTGTTGTCTGCATGCAATACACCAAGGTACATATACAAGAAAACACATTGATATTTATCATCATTATATCTGGAAATGTGTAAAGGGTGAAATTGAGGTTATGCATATTTCTTTGATTGAAAGCTCAGCTGACCTTCTTACCAAACCACTCTCTGGTGTGACCCATAGTCACTTGGCTAGCCTCTTTGGACTTGAGCCAGTACTCTGAGTCAGGGGGTGTGTTATGGAGGACTCTATAGATGTGGTGGTGGCATTCTCACTATACTTGCTTATCTGTAGATATCCAATCCTATTTCCTTTTTTGTATTTCCCTCTCAATTGCTACTATACTAATGGTCTTAACAATGCTACAAGTAAGGATTTCAAAGGGGCAGCCAAGTAGAAGATTGTAAGCTAGGGATCAAAGGATGTGAATTTAGGGCATGATGTTGCCAATAGTACAGGAACCTTTGCATGCTAGGTATAATAATTGATTGAAGGTGCCATTAGCACTCTGCATGTCAAGAAAAATGCTTGGATTGTAAGTCAGGGAGAGGTTGCTAGTGAGTTCAGCCAACAAAGAAATAATGAGACTCACTATCAACAATGCATTTAATTTCTTTGCAATTATTGATGAGCATGATAATGAACTAACTTGACTGAGTTTTCTCAGCACAAATGAGGATGATAGGATCTTGACCAAATGATACCAGTTCAATATAAGTTTTGACAGGATCAACTGGGGTGACAGCTGCAAGATTGTCAGTATTCCTTGAGCAGTGGTAGCATTGGAAGACAGATTGAATATAGCATCATTATAAGCAAAGGTCAGTAGGATTTCCTTAAAAGGTTCTGAATTGTTAGCAGTGGTCACATTGGTGGCTAAATTATGTTTGGGGGTGATGGTGTTGCAAAACTATTTGCAAATTTATCAAGGCAGAGGGAGCAAACTTTGCCAATGCAAACTGTGGATATTGATATCATTCCCTGTTGCTATGTTCTTTGTTATAAATGTGGTGCTGATGGCCAAATTATCTGTTACAAAGCCCATCTTGTTGTCAAGGACTTTAAACAACAAATTGATGTTAATTACACTGAAACATTTGCTCCAATAGTCTGTGCTGCCACACTTTTTATCTTGTTATCAATTGCAGCATTGTATGGTGCCATTATTGAGAAAGCCAAGATCAAAATACCCCTACCTCAATTCTTCTCTTAAACAGGACAAAATCATTCATATGCAATTTCCATCCAACTACTACTGCTTTTACAATTTATCTCTAGAACTCAAGAATCTGTCTGATGCCAAACTCACTTGCAGACTCAAATGCCCCCTCTCTATGGGTACAAAGCAAGGCATGCACTGTCAGGTTCCACTGAATATGGGCTCAGCTACACTGGGCAAGTCCTTACTAGGCAAATGCAATGTCCTGTGCTTATAACCTAGAGCTCTGGGGGTGGTATGGCCTAGAGGGACTTGCAAGGGGAAGCCAAGGGAAGTGGTCTGAGCAAGTCCAGAGTGGTCCAGGAAAGTCTAAGACCAAGTATACTAAATGTTGGGCTTGGGCAGGCATCAGGAACAAGTTCATAGGTGTGCATATAGACTGTGGGGTAAGTGGAGGCTTCACATATGATGGAAGCAGAGCCAGAATTTGAGGGGGGATCAATCAAGACTGATGGGTTCCAGGGCCAAGCAAAGGGTGAGGTTCAGAGTTGTTATAGGAGTGTTTGTTATAGTGCATGTGCAGAGTTCATGATAATGTCAGAAATGAAGGGACTTAGGAAAACAAAGGAAATAGAGACAGTTGAGGCAAGACAAGATGGAACTGAGAAGAGAGATAGATTCAAGGCTAAAAATAGAAATGGAGAATAAACAGAGAGAAATACAAAACACAGGTAACCAGTCAATGCAATATCAAGACTAAGGTAACCAATACTACTCTATGTCACTATATACTGACTACTGGACCTTCTCTGGGGTTTGAGGTTGTGATGGCGGGTGTCACAACCCGCTCCCTAGACCCCCAACATCATTCCCAGCCCTTCCCAATGCCCTGCCAAACTCCCCCAATCCTTGCTCACCCTCTGGGCCCACTCTGGGTAACTCTGACACTTCTTTAGCAAACCCCAATGGCCCCCTGACCAACTCTGATGCCTTCTCCATAGCCATCAACACTTCTCCTGAGCCCCTGGAACCCTCCCCCACTATTCCTGACCCCATTATACACCTCCAACTCACTACTCTGGTTTGCCCAACTTGCTCCAGAGTATTATGACAACCTTGGAGCAGCCTGCATCCCCAAATGATCCCATCAGAAATATCACCACAGCCTGCCCCTTGATCATACCCAACACCCATCAGCTCTGCACAGCTTCATTGAGCCCTGCTATCATGCTCACTATTCTCTGGAGCTGTCCAGTAGTCAGTATATAAGTTGTAGAGTAGCTCCTCATACTCTAGTCTTGATATTACTTGTATTTACTAGTTTCTTGTGTCTTGAATTCATTCTGTCTCTGTTTCTATTTTTTAGTCTCAAATCTATCTCTTTGTCTGTCTCATCTCATCTCATCTCCATCTTGTCTCAATTGTCTCCTTTTTCTTTATTTTCCTAAGTTCTTTCTATCCCTGACATCAGTACAAACTTCACACACACACTACAATCCCCAAACATTCTTATAACAACTCTGGACCTCACTCTTCACTTGGCCCCAAACCCATCAAGTCTTACTTGATCCCCCCATCAAACTCCAGCCCCACTCCCATCCCTAGCAAAGCCCCTGTCTATCCTGCAATCTATTTGCATGCTTATGAACTTGTTCCTGATGCCTGCCTAAGCCCAACATTAATATACTTGATCTTAGACTTCCCCAGATCACTCTGGACTTGCTTGGACCACTTTTCTTAGCTTTCCCTTGCAAGTCTCTCCCCTCCACACCACCTCCAGAGTGCTAGGTTATAAGCACAGGACATTGCATCTGCCTAGTAAGGATTTGCCAGTATAGCTGAGCCTCCATCATCAGCAGAACCTGACATAATATCAAGACTCCCCCTTACTCCATTCTCAATGTCTGCATATAACCCCATGTACAACCCTGCTGGCTACTTAACTGATGTCTATGGTCAGCTGGTCCCTGAAAATCCCTATGCCCCATTCTACCCAGGCCCCCCTACAGATCAGTATATCCCCTGCCACTAGACTCCTGATTCCAACCAGGCATTCTACACACCCTCCATCAGCCAGGGAATTCCTCTGGGCTGGTGCTGCCCTCCAGCATTCCCCACCAATAGTAACAATCCCCACATGTACCCAGGAGGATACTCTGCAGCACCTCCCAACCCTGCCTACCTTCCTCCTACCTGTCACAACCTGCTCCCTAGACACTGTTCCCAACCCCTCCCAAGTTCCTGTCTAACTCCCCTGAACCCTGCCCACACTTTTGCGCCCACACTGGATAACTCCAACACTTCTCTGGCAAACCCCGACAGCAACTCCAACACCCTCTCCATAGCTGTCAACACTCCCCCTGAAACCTTCCTCCACCATTCCTGGCCACGTCATATGTTCCTGACCCCCTACCCTAGTTTACCTGACCTGTCCCAGAGTATCACAATGTCCTTGGAGTGGCCCGCACCCCCAACTGATCCCATCAGAATACCACTGCAGCCCGCCCTTGGATTGTACCCGACACCCATCAACTCCGCACAGCTCCATCAACTCCCACTGCCATATCCACTGCCCTCTGGGGTACCCAGTAGTCAGTATATAAGTCATAGAATAACTCCTCGAACTTTAGTCTTGATATTACATTTACTGGTTTCCTATGTTTCATCTCTCGTCTCATCTCTATTTCTGTTCTTAGGTTTCGAATCTATCTTTTTCTCAGTCTCGTCTCGTCTCCGTCTCGTCTTGACTGTACATATTTCCTTTGTTCCTCTAAAGTTCCCTTGCTCCCTACGTCAGTACAAACTCCACGCATGCGCCACAACCCAAACATTCTTATGACAAACTCCAAACCTCACTACCCGCTCAGCCCCGGAACCCATCAAGCCCTGGTAATCCCCGATCCAGCTCCGACCCCACCCCCATCACCCAAGAAGCCTCCGCCTACCCCACAATCTATTTGTGCGCCCACTAACTAGCCCTGACACCCACCCTGGGTCAACAACCAGTACCTTTGGTCTTAGACTCCTCCGGACCATTCAGGACTTACTCAGGCCGCTCTCCCTAGGGACCCCCTCACAAGCTTTCCCCACCTCTGCTCCAACTCTGGACGCCTGGTTATAAGCGCAGGACATCGCGTCTGCCTAGTAAGGACTTGCCAGTGTACTGAGCCCCGTTGTCAGCAGAACCTGACATAATATCAAGACTCCCCCTTACCCCATTCTTGATGTCTGTGTTTAACCCCACGTACAACCCCGTCGGTTACCCAACCGATGCCTATGGCCGGCCCCTACTGGAAAATTCCTATGCCCCATTCTACCTGGGTCCCTTTGCAGACCAATATGTGCCCCGTCATTGGACCCCTGACCCCAACCAGGCATTCTATGCCCCCTCCATCAGCCAGGGAATACCCCCGGGCTGGCACCACCCTCCCGCATTCCATGCTGATGGCAACAACCCCCGTATCAACCCCGGAGGATACTCTGCAGCACCCCCCAACCCCGCCTACCTCCCCCCTGCCCATTACTATGCGTACCCAATCTCCGCTGCAGCCCCAGTCCCTCCGGAGGCCACGGATAACTATTTCCCCCCCCCGCCCACCGTTCACCGCTCAAACCCCTCCTTCTCCTAGGCAGCAAAGGATCAAAGCCTACGCCCAGCAATGCGACAAAGTCCTCCACTTCCTCTGCCTGTCCCCCGCGGAATTCGCAAGGTGTACCCGCACCCTCCTCACCAACCTAGGCTACCCCGATGCCTCCACAACTCCAGAGGTCTGGGCAGATCAACTCCTTGACTTCCACAAACGCTACCTGCAAGGGAACCTCCCGGAGAATACGCAAGGCACTCTGGGCATCGACGACAACTTACGGAACAAGCTCCGCGCCTTGGTCGAAGAAATCCACACCAGCCCAAACCCCCACCCCTTCGAAGACCCTCTGGATCCCACCCGCTCCTTCCACATGCAATGTGAGGAACCCGTCAGGACACAAAACGAAGCCCCGCCTTCCATTCCCCATCAGCAGGAAGAACTCAATGTGGCCTCCAGCATCTTGAGGAACCTCAACCCCGTAGGGGGATTGTTTGACCAACCAGCTGCCCATACCTTGGCCCTCTCCGCTCGCCCCTGGGCCAACTCCGTCCCCAGTGCCTTCCAAACCTGGGAAGCCTATGCCCAACAATGCGACAAAGTCCTCTGCTTCCTCCACCTCTCTCCCATGGAATTCGCAAGACACACCTGCACCCTCCTCACCAACCTAGGTTACCCCAACACCTCCGCAACTCCGGAAGTCTGGGTGGATCGACTCCTTGACTTCCACAAGCGCTATCTGCAAGGAAATCTCCTGGAGACTACACAAGGCACCCTGGGCATTGACGATAACTTACAGAATGAGCTCCGCGCATTGGTCGAAGAAATCCACACCAGCCCAAACCCCTGCCCCTTCAAAGACCCTTTAGACCCTGCCTGCTCCTTCCATGTGCAATGCAAGGAGCCCATCAAAACACAAAGCCAAGCCCCGCTTTCCATTCCCCATCAGCAGGAAGAACTCAACGTGGCCTCCAGCATCTTGAGGAACCTCAACCCCATAGGGGGATTGTTTGACCAACCAGCCGCCCATACCTTGGCCCTCTCCGCTCGCTCCTGGGCCAACTCCGTCCCCAGTGCTTTCCAAACCTGGGACCAGCCCACCATCTCTGAACCCCGCTCCCATCAGCCGCTCCCATGCGTTGACAATGACAACTGGACTCTCTCCTACATTGACGAGCCTGGTAACTCCGCTGATGAGCACGCCCCATGCAATGGACCTCCACAAGACCAACCCCCCCACTTTGACCTCCACGCCCCTTGTGTCAATGCCCCTCTGCCCCATCCCAATGCCCTGGTCCCCCTGTGACAGCCCATGGATCCTGGAGCACCCTGACCACCCTTCCTTACCAACCATTCTCATCCTCCGCCCACTCTGATGCCTAACCCTTCCGCTGATGCAAATTATTTCAGACCCCCCACCACCAGAGGACCCCCTCAATGGGCCCTGGGGCCCGCCCCGGGCAACACGGGTCAACCCCCCAGCGGAGGGCCACCCAATGGCAGACCCCCATGGGGATGGGGCCTAGCAATGGACAACTTCCCCCCCCAGTGCGGAAATGGGAACAACTACTATTACTACTACAACGCTGGACCCCCGCCCTGAGCTCAAAATCCACAGGACAATACTCGCAATGCACTGGCCCGGGAGGGTAAGCTCAACATTCAGAAACCCAAAACCTTCACTGGCCGTGACTCCCAGAAGTGGCAAATCTTTCTAACCCAGTGTCTGACTATGTGCTAAGCCAATTACCTTCCAACTTGAGAGCTCATGAGTGGCCTTCGCCATGTCATATTTACAGGGTATCACCTTTGATCATTACACTGCGCTACTCCAGTTTGACCCCAACAACCCTGTGCTCTCCAATTGGCTTGCTTTCACCCAGGAATT
>JABAJY010000171.1:0-39262 GCA_017607575.1 Termitomyces sp. Mn162
AAACCTAACTGAACCATAATTGGCTAACAGTGCAAGCCATAGACAGCTTGCTCAACACTACACATATACATGATGTTGATGTAACTTAACTGTCATTGTGGTGTATTGGACATGTTGTTTCCTATAGTAGGTGTGTATTATCTCTAGAGGTTGTTGGTTCAATTCTATGGTAAGGCATCTTTTTTCTGTTTCTAATGCATTACTTCCATACAGTACTTAATTTAAGTTACAGAGGATATTGCATTACATTTTTACTGTAATTACACAGAATGATGCATTAAAGTGACAGGGTCAGGTGACAATGGGCCATTATGTAACTATTCAACCAGATGGCAACAGTTCCCATTTGTGGAGGGCTCCACTAAGTGACTGAAATGCAGCCATAATTGGCCCACAGTGGACTTGTAATCATGCTCAAACTGTACCAAACTGTACCACATGAATTGAGCAGCCCTTTTGGCCACTGCAATGTGTGCTGTGAGGGCTGCTTGCATCTGTTGTCTTCAGGGTAAAAATTGATCCCCCCTACCCATAGTCAGAGGAAGAGTCTAGGCAATCAGGTTGATTTTCTTACCTAATCTGGTGCATACCACACAGATCCAATGATGTTGTTAGCATTGGTCCTAGAATGATAGACTGGGCTGAGGTCTGTGAGCCAAGCCAGCTGCTGTACTTTGCCACACAAGTAGGATTGTTAACATAATCAAGGTAGAACTGGAGATATTTCATCCATATTCCCTGCAATCAAGGTTCTTTCATATAAGAAACTCAAAAGTAACATCCTGGAATTACCTTAATAATTTGCTATCAAAGACTAGTTGAGAACAGATTTTCAAAAATCCAAAGTAATAATGCATACCTGGCCTTGATTACAGACTGGCCCTCCAGCCACAGCATCATCACAAGACTCTCTAAGGATGTTGTTGGTAGAAAAGTGAGTGATGGTAGCATCCAGTGTAAGCCCCCTGCACAAGAAAGGACCAATTGCTGGTGGCAGCATAAAGTGCTCCCAAACCAGATATGATGACACTCTGTCAGGATGTTTGAAAGTTATAATGTCAAAAATTGATGTGTGGTTCTCACTTGGTTATAAATCCAAATGGTCTGGGTCATGATTTTCATGAGGCATGACAGACATGTCTATGTCAGGGGACCAGTGGCCAGACCCCTGAATTGTTTTGCCTTATTTCAAGACAACCACTCATTGTGGACCTCCCATCTTTGGGTCACAAGTACTTCTGATCAAGGGCTATCTTTTAATTATATTTTAATTGGGTCATGTGCCATGACTCACTGACAGAGACACATGACTTTTCTGTCCTACTGTACAGTTGTGTCCCATGAGTCCAAAGGCCTAGAGTATAGCATTTGGCCTAGGGAAGTCCTCGGACTTGTTCTCTTTTGATCTCCCTTTGCCAGGTGTGTAGTTATACTTGTAGACACTGTACAGTGCTGAATAGACTTTGGATCTCTCTTTGCCAGTTGTGTGATTGAGCCTCCAAAGGTCACCCTTACAGCAGAACAAGTCTCTAGATTTGGTCTGGGAGCCCCCTTTTCAATTGCCTGAGTTTCTACTTGGTTCCTCAACAAGTTTCTCCTCCACCAGCATTTTAGTACTCCCTGTGCTTTTCCTATGACCCAACCAACTGCTTCAGCACCTCCCTCTGATGCTTCAAGCCCCCAGGATGATGCCATCTCTGGAGACACATGTTCAACTGACCCAAGCCTCTCTTACTTCCACACTGCTGAACTCACTGGGCTCTGTCAAACCACTGAAGCAGTGTCCCTTTCCTTCAAAGCCCTCCTGGAACATCTTCCCCTCACTCCTACTCCTACCTCTGGACCTCTAGCAGCTGCAGGAAGGTTCTCTTCTGCACTTAGCTTGGAGCCTTTAGCACCCCACTCCAAACTTTCTCACCCTGCACTCCTTAATGTATTTGATGGGGACTGTAAAGTTGGGGAGGATTGCTGCTTGGAGGCATTGACATCCATTGGGACTCCTTGGGGTAGAGAGTACAAGGGGGGGCAACATGAGATGGAATGGGAAGAGCTGCACCTGCTCATGTGGCTGCTAAAGCAGGCATAGAAGGGGGACTTGGGGAGTAAACCCACCATAATGGAAAGGAAACATCAAGGGCTGCATCTGCCACAGCTCACATTGCAGTTCCCTCAGCTGCCACTGCTTGCATGCCACCTTGTACCAGGTATCAACATGCTCATCATCTGGGCATCCCTCAGCCATACTGTCAATGCAATCCATGAGAGAGGGGTGGAGTCCATGATGGAAGGTTAGGCAGAGTTGCAGACCATCTGAATATCCAGCCTGTTTGACTAAGGCATGGAAAGAGTCAATGTACTTGTCAAGTGACTGCTTCCCTTGACCATACTGGGTTCAGTCTCAAAGGAAAAGAGCTGTGGTCTTGGCAGGGTCAAGGGGAAAGAACTCAGCTTGGAACTTCTTCTCAAACTTAATCCAGCCAGAGAAACTCTTGACTCCTCTTGAGCATCAAAAAATGTGCAGTGCATAGGTTGAGGCTTGGCCTGCCTTCATGTAGGAGAGAACCCAGGCAATTTTCAAGGTGTCAGAGACAAAGGCTTCACCACTCAACTAGATATAGGTGATGCAAGACTGGAGGAAACATTCTACTCCCCTATTGTGTAGACACTGTGGAAAGGTTGGTCACTTTGCCTGCTACTGTCCTCAAAGGTTATAAGTCTGCTACCAGTCCATATCAGAGCAAGAAGAGCTGCTCATCCAACTTCAAGCATCCTGGGATGCAACAGGAACCCCCTCTCCTGATGCAATTATAGCTGTTTGCTCTGATGAGGTGGCAATGCATTGGAAGAGGTTCCTGCAGAGTCAGAGGAGGATTTTTGAAAGAGCAATGGATGACCTGTATGCCTCCATTGCCTAGTGCTAATCATTTCACTCCCCTGTCCATAGAATCAAACATATCTGTTGCTGCCTTTGATACTATGCCCAAAATGATGAGCCCCTCCTCAGACATACAAACCCCCTCTCCAGCTTTAGTCTCCATTGGAAACACACCTCCTAACTCACACCTCCAGATTCCTACATAAAAATGCCATCTCCTCCATTGTTACATTGTTGCTTCCACTCCTGCCAACTCTGTAAAGCTACAGGTAGAAATTGAGACAACAGACATCCAGCAGATCTGAAGTGTGGTTGCTCTACTTGATGGTGAGGCAACAGGCCTCTTCCTTGACACAGACTATGTGCAACAACACTGTCTCACCACTTGCTCCCTATCTTGTTCTATCCCTGTGTACAATGTGGATAGCATGCTCAATGAAGCTGGCTCTATTTCCTACATGGTGGACCTGATTCTCCATTACCAAGACCACTCAGAGTGAGCCACTTTTGCTGTCACTAGTTTGGGAAAACAAGACATGATCTTGGGGCTTACCTGGTTATGCAAACACAACCCTGAGATCAACTGGAGTAAGAGTGAGGTGAAGATGAGCCATTGCCCTTGTTGCTGCATTACTTGTGTGAAAGAAGCCCATAAGGAGCAGAGAGCCAAGATTTGTGAGTGTGCTGCTGTGCATGCCTGTCATGCTGGGCACCTTCCTTATGCTGATCTTGACCTCCTGAGTCCCTCCCCTTCAGCGTTCCCTCATAGAAAGGCCCTCTACAAGGATGTCCAAGGTGTTGAGTGTGAACCTCAGGAGGAAGAGGGATGTCAAGGAGAATGGACCAGTGCTCTGGACCCAGAGTCTCCAGACAAGATCATAGAGGTGAGTGATAGTATCTATGCTATGACCCTCTGCCCCCCTCCTACAGTGGCAGAGATTCAGGCCAGTCAGACCACTAACATCTGGCTGAGGCATTTGTGACAAACTTGCAGCCCAAGCCTTTCCATAGCACAGTTCCCAATCACCTCTACAATTTTGAGGATGTATTCTCCAAGGCATCCTTTGATTCACTTCCAGAGTGTAAGCAGTGGAATCATGCAATTGAGCTGATACCAGATGCAGAGCCCTCCAGCTGCAAGGTCTATCCACTTGCACCCCACAAGCAGGATGATCTGGATGCATTTCTACAGGAGAACCTTAGCTCAGGACAGATATGACTCTCTAAGTCTCCAATGGCCTCCCCAGTCTTTTTTATTAGAAAGAAGGATGGGCCTCTTCATCTGGTTCAGGACTATTGAGTCTTGGATGCAATGACACTTAAGAATTGCTATCCCTTGCCACTCATCTCAGAACTTGTCAACAACCTTCAAGGTGCACACTACTTCACTAAGTTGGATGTCTGTTGGGGCTACAACAATGTGTGCATCATAGAAAGAGATGAGTGGAAGGCAGTGTTCCAAACCAATTGTAGACTCTTTGAACCTCTGGTGATGTTCTTTGGTCTCACCAATAGCCTAGCTACTTTCTAGACTATGATGAATGACATTTTCCATGATCTGATTGTGGAAGGTGTTGTTTGCATATATCTTGACAATATCCTCATCTACACTAAAACCTTGGAGCAGCATTGTTGGGTCACACACATTGTCTTGGAATGCCTCTGCCAACACCAGCTCTCTTTAAAGTCTAAGAAGTGTGAATGTAAGTGAAACAAGGTGGAGTACCTAGGTCTGATTATTTTGCATGGAATGGCTGAGATGGACTCCATCAAAGTGGCAGGTGTAGTGGAGTGGCCTGAGCCAAGGAACAAGAAGGAAGTGCAGGCTTTTCTTGGGTTTGTCAACTTCTACTGGAGGTTCATACAGGACTTATCCTACTATGCACACCCCCTCTTTGACCTCACTGTCAAGGATACAGCATGGTGGTGGGAGTCCTTGCAGCAAGCTGCCTTTGGTGCTCTCAAGCAAGACATTACCTCAAAGCCTGTTCTTTTGTTCCCAGATAATTACTCTCCCTTCTGTGATGAAGCAGATAGCTCAGACTTTGTCATGGGAGCAGTTCTCAATCCAAAAAGAACAAGTCTGAGGAACTCCCTAGGCCAAATGCTATACTCTAGGCCTTTGGACTTGTGGGACACAACTATACAGTAGGACAGAAAAGTCATGTGCCTCTGTCAGTGAGTCATGGCACATGACACAATAATAATAGAACCAAAAGATAGCCCTTGGTCAGAAGTACCTCTGACCTAAAGATGGAAGGTCCACAATGAGTAGTTGTCTTGGAATAAAATAAACAATCCAGGGGTCCAGCCACAGTGGTTCCCTGACATCACTCCCCCTTAGCATGTGGCATCTTGATGTATTGGGTAGAAAAGTCATGGATTGCCTGGTCAGCAATTGAAATGGGTAGATGCCTTGAATGGCTTTTGGAGCATTGGAATGCCTGCAGTAGAAATCCTAGACCAGGGCAGGTGCATGTACATTGGCCTGTGGTTCCCAAGAAATGTCCTCAAGGCTATATCCCTTCCATTTTACCTTGAACTGCAACTTCCCTTAGAATATCCTGCTATCCACAATTTCCTCCACTTCATACTCCTTCTCATCATCAACCAGGACTGATGGTGGAGGTGGCTTAGGGTGGCAGCCAGGGATTGGATCCTCTAGAACTGGGAACAGTTTGACAACATTGAAGACTGGGTGCAATTGGCATAGGTCTGCTGGGAGCTCAAGTTGGTATGCCAAAGGCCCTACCTTCTTCTCTACCATGAAGGGGCCTAGGTAACAATGTGACAGCTTTTGGGATGACCTTGTTATTTTAATGTCTAAGTTATCCAAATATACATGGTCTCCCAGCTTGTAAACTGGGGCTGGTGTCTGGTGGCAATCATAGTACCATGCCATGTCCTTCTTGGCCTTCACCAATGTGGCTTTTGCCTCCTCCTGTGCCCCTTTCATCCTGTCTACAAACTCATTTACAGGATTATTTTCAGAGGAGCATGCCCAAGGTTCAAATCCTATGCAGGGGTGCCTGCCAATGTCTAGGAAAAATAGAGTCATCTGTGTGAAAGAGTGAATGTAGTTGTTGTACTGGAACTTAGCATCTGGCAGAAGCTCATCCCAGTCATCCTGCTTCTCATTATAAAACAGGCGGAGATACTGCTCCAGTTTCTGATTAACACATTCCTGCCCATCTGACTGAGGGTGATAGGCTGTGGTAGTATGGAGCTTCACTCCCAGCAGGTGGTACAGCCCCCAAGTGAACTCCACCACAAACTGGAGGCCTCAGTTGGAGCCTGTCTGACAAACTATAGAGCTTCCAAACATTCTTGCAATACAGGCTAGCTGCTTCCAAGGCAGAGTATGTGGTGTGAGTAGGGATGAAGTGGGCCTGTTTACCATAGAGGTCCACCACTACTATCACTGCATTGTATCCATGAGCATCTGGGAGTTCAGTTCCACAATGAAATCCACCAATGCAGCACTCTAGCAAGTGGCTAGAATAGGAAGGGAGTGGAGCTGACCCATGGGTGCCTGGCAACAAGGCTTGGGGCAGAGACAGAAATCACAGGTGCTGGTGTAGGTGACTACATATTGGGAGATCTTGTAAGGGGATGACCCCTTTATTGGGTAACTCCAACTCTATCTGGCCTTAGTCACAGGTATAGCATCATCTCTAGCATATCCGACCAACTGGCCGCCAAGCCCCTGCACCCTCCAGTCAGTATTAGTCAGCCCTTGTAGTCATTGGACCCTATTTCTCCTTTCGACATATTGATAGTCATTACTGCTTAGCATACCTGGGCTGCTTACCACATATAGCATTAGTCATAGTGTAGCCATGGATGTAGTATATAAGCTGGTCATAAGGATAGAATATTCTTTGACTGATCAATAACAGCATTCTCCAGGTCTATCCAGTGAATCAACTGTAAGAGCCTCAGTGTCATTACCTTAGCTTAGCTTGCTGTGTTTGCCCCTTGCCCATTTCTTAGCTGCTTCTTGCTCCTTTGATACTTGCTTGCCACTTGTGCTTGCTTGCATCTAGCCAGGTCTATCCGCTGTTGTGCTCGTCCCCTCACAGATCTGTGGCCACCAGTAATTCTAGGATATCAGCTTCAGCATCTTCCACCTTCTAGGATGTCTGGCTACCTGAGAGCTGTGGTGTTGCTCTACAATGCACTGGCAAAGTTCTGGAATGGTGAGCACATAGATGCATCCTTGGAAGGTCAGAAGCCCATCCTGAAGACCCCACTTATCTGCATGCACAGACTTAACTCTGCTTGCTTGTTGAGCTTGTAGGGCCTGTGCAGCCTGAGAAATCACATCCTCTTGTGCACCCTCTCAGTTTCCTCTTTGGATGTATCTGAGGATGTTTGGCTCATTCCCTTGAACCACAATCCTTTCTAGAGCATGGATAGCAAAAAGCTCAGGCTTGAGGAGGACAATGTTATCATTATCCCCTGCCCTCATGGTCAGCCCACCTAGACAATGCATCTGGTTTGCCCATGCTCTGCCCAAGTTTGTAATGCAGTGAGAAGTCAAAGTTGGCTGGATACAGGGACTACTGAGCTTGGCATTGATTGAGTTTCTAGGTGGAACAGAAGTACTCAAGGTTCTTGTGGTCTGTCCAAACTTCAAACTTATGTTGTGCACCCTCAAGGAAATGCCACCATTCTTCAAAGGACCAGATAATTGCAAGCATCTCTTTGTCATGGATCTCACAGTTCTGTTCTATTGCATTAAGGCTTTTGGAGTAGAAGGCCACTGGATGCCACTTGCCATCCTTCTTTGACTGATGGGATCCCTTTGCTAGGTGTGTAGTTATACTTGTATATACTGTACAGTGCTGAATAGACTTTGGATCTCCCTTTGCTAGTTGTGTGATTGAGCCACAGCCTCCAGAGGTTGCCCTTACAGGCATGGTCTGTGGAGAAGGTGGAGGCACAGCAGGGTTTACTGAAAGGAGGGTTGTCCCAGGCAGAGGCAGAGGTTGGGAGGCAGTGAGATGAGTGGTTAGTGAGTGAGATGGCCTTGGGATGCACAGGGGTGTTGCATGAGTATTTTCCTACTCCACTCTAGACTTTGTTAATGGGGTTGGGCTAAGTTGGATCTAGGAGCACCAAGTCCTTTTGGACAGGGCTTCCACTGTGTTTGTGTCAATCTGGAAATAATCTGAAAGCCACTATCTGTAATGCATTCTATTTCTTCTCAATTATTAATTAGCACCATAATAAACCAGAGCAACTGAGAATCCTTAGCAACAGTAAGCACTACAGGCTCTTCTCTAGGGAGTAGTGATTCAATGTAAGCCTCAACTGGGTTGACTGATGCTCCTTGGGCCTAGTCTGAGGTTAGTCCATTAGCAGTTGTAACATTAGATCCTAAGGAAAACTGGGGCTCATCCATAGCAAATGTTGGTAGAGCCTCTTCAAAGATGTTGCTTAGGTCCTGGACATTGTTGGTATTTGTACCAGCAAGTTGCTTAGGTGTAATGGCAATTCTGAGTTGATTCCTGATATCCTGTAATACTGAGCAAAGTTTGCCAACTGATACTGTGACCTTGGTGCTTAAAACCTGTAATGGAGTGGTCATTACATGCATAGATATATATTATTCAATATTTAATTTCACTGATAGCATCATGTGATGCTATCCCTAAAAGTATTGTACTAGTACTTATGTAAGGCAGTGCCTTACTTCATACTTTGTAGACAGAACTATAAACTGGTTTTGATTTACATTGGGTGAACAGTAAGCTGCATGACTGTAAGGGCAACCTCCAGAGTGGCAGATTGGAGTCACGCAGCTAGCAGAGGGGAATCCAAAGTATATTAGCAGAGTAGACAATGATACAATTAGTAACTAATCACCTAGCAGAGGGGAATCCAAAGTATATTAGTGGAGTAGATGACAATACAATCAGTAACTAATCACCTAGCAGAGGGGAATCCAAAGAGAACAAGTCTAAGGATCCCTGCTGCTCAGTGTGGTGCATCAGCAGGTGGCAGAGGCATGGGAACTACTGTACAGATGACCAGAGCTACTCCTAACCCTAGGGCAATGATTGCTGAGGTAATACAGAGAACTCCAGGGTTCCAGAAAGAGCCTTGGAGACATCAAACAAGCTGCAGAGGTGCTGGAACAAGTTGTGGAGGTCAGAAATAGAAGTCCCCTGACATTACCCCCCTTCTAGCATGTGGTGTCTTGATGGCACATGGAACCTCCAGATGTCTCTGGTGGAACTCCTTGACAAGTCTGGGGATGTGTACATTCTCTGATGGCTTCCAGGAGATATCCTCAATCCCATAGCCTTTCCACTTTACCTTGTATTGTAGTCATCTCTGGAATCAACAGCTATCCAGGACTCCACCTCATATTCCTCATTGTCATTGACCACCATGGGGGGTGGCAGAGGTGGTGGACAATGCCCTGGAATAGGATCCTTAGGGGCTGGAGTTAGTTTGATCACATTGAACACTAGATAGCCAGAGTTGATAGGCCAAGGATCCTACCTGTTGTTCCACTGTGAAAGGCCCCAACTGGTGGTGTGACAGCTTTTTTGAGGGCTGGGTAGTTGTAATATCAGAGGCATCCAGGTAGACTTGATTTCCAGGCTGATATTTGTGCTCTGGAGTCCTCCCATGGTTGTAGTATTGCACCATGTCATCCTTTGCCTTTGCCAGTGCTGCCTGGACCTCCTCCTGTGACCTCTTCATCCAGTCCACAAATTTGTTTACTGCCTCATTCTCTGAGAGCTGGGCCTGGAGTTCAAAACCCATTCGCAGATGCTGTTCCATGTCAAGGAAGAATGGGGAAAACTGGGTGGATGTGTGAACATGGTTGTTGTATTGAAATTCGGTGTCAGGGAGGAGTTTGTCCCAGTCATCTTGGCATTTGTTGCAAAAGAGGCAGAGATACTGCTCTAACTCCTGGTTTACACATTCTGTCTGGCTATCAGACTGTGGGTGGTAGGCAGTAGTGGTGTGGAGCTTCATTCCAAGCAGTTGGTAGAGCTCTCAGGTGAACTCTGCCACAAATTGTGGTCCCCAATCTGAGACATAGGTGTTGGAGAGGCTGTGGAGCTTCCAGACATTCCTCTGGTACAGGTTTGCAGTGCCCATGGCAGAGCAGGTGGTGTGGGTTGAAATGAAGTGCACTCACTTGCTGTATAGGTCTACCACCACCATGATCGCATCATAACCATGGGCATCAGGGAGCTCTACAATAAAGTCTATGGATGCTACACTCCATTGTTCTGTAGGCATGGGTATTGTCTGCAGGGGAGTCAGTATTGGGGCTTGGTCTAGAGGCAGAGAACACAGGTACTAGTGTAGGACCCAATATACTGGGACATCTAGAGCCACCAGTAGTTCTACAATACTAGCTCCAGTGTCTTCCACCATCTGGGGTGCCCTGCAATATAGGAGTCCTGGTATTGCTCCACAATCCTCCAATGGAGCTCTGGAGTGTTGGGGACATAGATATGGTCTCAGAAGGGCAGGATTCTGTCTCAGAGGGCTCATTTGTCAGCATAGACTGCCTTGGCACCAGTGGTATGCCTTGACTTCAGTGTCTGAGCAGCTCATGCTACCAGCTCCTCCTGCTGACTGTCCCAATTACCCTGCCATATGTCCCAGAGAATGTCTGCTTCTGCTCCCTCAATGGCAAGACCCTCCATAGCTTGGATTGCAAATAATTCAGGGCAGAGGAGCACAATGTTGCTGTTGTCCCCTTCCCCCATGCCATGGCCCACTCTCTGGGATAGGGCATCTGGTTTATCCATGCTCTAGCCAGGCTCATGGTGCAAAGAAAAGTCAAAGTTGGCAAGGTAAAGGGACCACTGGGCCTGTTGGCAATTGAGCTTCTTGGCTGTCTGGAAGTATTCAAGGTTCTTGTGATCTGTCCAGACCTCAAACTTGTGCTGTGCACCCTCTAGGAAGTGCTGCTACTCCTCGAATGACCAGATGATGGCCAGCATCTCTTTGTCATGGATCTCATAGTTCTGCTCCACCATGTTCAGGCTCTTGGAGTAAAAGGCCACCAGATGCCACTTTCCATCCTCCAGAGATTGCTGTGAGAGCACAGCTCCAGTGGCAAAGTTGGAGCTGTTGGCTTCTATCTAGAAGGAAAAATTGTCATCCAGGAAGAGGAGGACAGGTCCAGAAGTCATGGCACACTTGAGAGTATCAAAGGCTATCTGCTCCAGAGGTCCCCAACTCCATGGAACATCCTTTTCCATGAGGTCAAATAGTGGATGAGCATGGTGTAAGAAGTCCTAGATGAATCTCTAGTAGAAGTTTGCAAAACCAAGGAATGCCTGCACCTCCTTCTTGTTCTTGAGCTCTAGCCACTCTGCCATGCCTGCTATCTTCACTGGGTCCATCTCTGCAGTTCCATGTGATATGATCAGGCCAAGGTACTTGATCCAGGTTTGTTCAAACTCACACTTCTCTGGCTTGAGGTAGAGCTGATGCTGGCAGAGGCATTCTAGGACAAGGCAAGTGATCCAACAGTGTTCCTCCAGCATTTTGGTATAGATGAGAATGTTGTCAAGATACACACACACTATGCCCTCTGCTATGAGGTCCCAGCAGATGTTGTTCATCATGGTCTGGAAGGTGGTGGGGCTATTGGTGAGTCCAAAGAACATAACAAGTGGCTCAAACAATCCCTAGTTAGTCTAGAAGGCAGTCTTCCACTCATCTCCCTCCTGAATGCAGACGTTATTGTAACCCCATCAGACATCCAGCTTAGTGAAGTATTGTGCACCCCGGAAGTTGTTGATGAGCTTGGAGATGAGGGGGAGAGAGTAACAGTTCTTCACTATCATGGCATTGAGTACCCAGTAGTCCTGGACCAGTTAGAGGGAGCCATCCTTTTTTTTGATGAAGAAGACTGAAGAAGCCATTAGAGACTTGGATGGGCAGATGTGACAGGAGTCCAGATTCTCCTGCAGGAATGCATTGAGCTTGTCCTGTTTCCAGGGTGTGAGTGGGTAGACCTTACAGCTGGAGGGTGCAGAGTCTGGTAGCAGTTCAATGACATGGTCCCATCTCTTGCACTCTAGAAGTGAGTTGAACAAAGCTTTGGAAAACACATCCTTGAACACATGAAGATGGGAAGGTATCACATCCCAGAACTTTTGAGGCGTGGCATTAGTAGCGAATGCCTGAGCCAGCCATTGAGATGTAGTCTGGCTAGCCTGGATCTCCACAACAGAGGGCAGTGGGTGTATGGTGGTAGCATAGATTTGAACCCCCACTTCTACCACTTTGTTCAGGAGCTCTGGCTTGCATATGCCACTAAACTCCCCTCCACACTCCTCCTCCAGGGCTCCACTAGGCAGAAGATCCAGGAGGTCTAGATCTGCAAAGGGTAGAGGGCTAGCATGACATGTGTGGAGGGCTGCATGCTCCCGAACTTGGGTCCAGTGCTCTGCTCTGTCCTCCATGGCACAGGCAGAACACTTCTGGGGGCACCTGCTCATGGTTACCTCCCCTTTGGTCCAATCAACCTCAGGGTTGTGCTCCTGGAGCCATGTGAAACCAAGGATTATGTTCTGCCTTTCCAAGCTAGTGACAGTAAATACAGCATGCTCCATGTGGTTCTGATAACGGAGGACCAGATCAACCATGGAGTTGATAGTGCCTGCTTTGTTAGGTGTTCTGTCAATGTTGTAGACAGGAATGGGCTTGGGGAGGGGCTGTGTGGTCAGGCCATGGCATTTGATAAATTCTAAGTCCAGGAACAGTCCCATCACTCCACTGTCCAGAAGAGCTGTGACTCTGTGGGTTTGCTAAGTGTCCATCATCTCAATCTCCACATCTGTCAGGTTCTGCTAACTATGGGGGCTCAGCTGCACTGGGCAAATCCTTACTAGGTGGACATGATTTCCTGCATGGATAACTGAGCACTTGGGGAAGTTCTAAACATGGGGAACTTGCAAGGATGAGTGATGAGAAGTGATCCAAGCAAGTCTGGGGCAGTCCAGAGGAGTGTAGGACAAGTTGTGGGGAAAGAGACAGGCTTGGCAGAGTGTCAGATATGGGTCCATAAGCAAGTATTGTAGGTGTGGAGGAAGTGGAGGCTACACAAGTGATGGGAGCAGAGCCAAAGCTTGATGGGGAATTGATGGAAGTTGATGGAGTTTGGAGCTGAGTGAGTAGCAAGGTCCAAAGCTGGTTTAAAGAATGCTTGAGGTTTGTAATCATAAGTGTGGAGTTTGTAAAAGTATTAAGGGTTGAAAAGGACTTGAGCACAATGAAGGAAACAGATCAAACTAGATGAGATGGAGCTGAACGGAATGAAGCAGAGTCAAGGTGAGATTGAGATAGGAACAAAAATAGATTCAGGTGGAGATATGAAAAGATAGTGAGGATGATAACAGAATAGAGATGAGGCAAGACTGGGAAACTGAGAGTAAAGGAAACATAACATGGAACATGAAACATGAAAGAGAAACAACCAGACCATAGGTAATGTTAAGCAATAGGTAATATCAAGACTAGAGTATGAGGAGCTACTCTATAACTTATATACTGGCTATTAAAGTGCTCTGGGGAACAGCAGGTGTGGTAGCAGGGCTTGGCAGGGCTTGGCAGAGTCAACAGGTATTGGTTGTGATTAGAGGGTGGGCCACATTGATATCTTGATGGGATCTGTTGGGGATGCAGGCCATTCTGAGGTAGTTGTGATACTCTGGAGTGGATTAGGGGAACCAGGTTGATGGGCTGGTGATGAATGATGGAGTCATAAATGTTGGGGAATGGTTTCAGGGGTTCAGGAGAGCCAGGAGAAGCATTGGCAGCTGTGGAAAAGATGTTGGAGTTGGCCAGGGGGCTGTCAGGGTTTGCCAGAGAAGTGTTGGATTAGCTAGAGTGAGCACAGAGGGTAGACAATGGTTCAGGGAGGTTGATGGGGCATTGGGGGAGGCTCTGAGGGAGTGTGCAGGTTGGGAACAATGTGGAGGGGTCCAGGGAGTGGGTCATAACAGGAGCATGTTGCATGCAGACTTGTTTATATGAGTCAACAATGAATGCTATCATTGACTTCAAATCATAGGAGTACCCCCTCCCATACTGGAATACCATGGGTGGTACATCCCCACTGCTGATGACCAGGAGTGCTTCCATGTGCTTCTCCAGATTTATGAGAGCAGAGGTCAATCTCCTCTTGATGCAGCTGAGTGGCTGCACTTCAGTGAGGATGGTATCTTCACTCACCTCATGCATCAATTGGCAGAGGTCATGAGAGCCTCATGAGCCACTGCAGAGGAGCCCTCATCAGTGGCTCCCACTGCAAGTGCAGCCCCAACTGAGAAGGGGCCATTGTTATCAGTAGCTGTGGCCCCATCTACAGCCACTCCACCACTATTGAGCTCTGGTGCATCTTCTGATGACACACCCTCAGAGAAGTCCATGGAGCTGGACTATATCAATGATTCTGCAGTGCCCATGCCTGTCCAACCAGTGATGACCCTACAAGTTGTCCCCAGTTCTATGTAAGCAGCAGTAGCAACTAACATTGCTACTCCTACTGCTCCTGAAGCTGGAACCAGTGGCTCCAGTGATACAGCTAATGCTGTATTGGAGTGCTGGGTAGACATTTTGAGTAATGAGGAAGCAGAGGCCTTGAAGATGGATGAACAAGCAGGGTGAGCTACTAATGTAGCTCATCACACAAAAAAATTGGTAGATTATCTGTGGGCTTAAGCAGCCCATATTAGGCACTTAGCACAGTTGGACATTGTGCTGAAGTATGTTCATCCATGTAGAATTGTTTGATTCTACTACTAAATATATGTAGGAATTCACATGCAAATTCCAGTGTACACCCTCAGGTGGGATGCTGTATCCCACCTCTTTATGCAGTAACTTTAGTTGTGTGGAAGTGAGTCCATTGATGGACTCAAAAGGGGGGTATGTAATGGAGCAGTCATTACATGCATACATATATATTATTTAATATTTAATGACACTAATAGCATCATGTGATGCTATCTCTAAAAGTATTGTACTAGTACTTATATAAGGCAGCACCTTACTTCATACTTCATAGACAGAATTATTGACTGGTTTTGATTTACATTGAGTGAACAGTAAGCTTCATGACCCATAATGGAAATGTTACAAAACCCTTTCAAATACTGCTTTTGTAAGTGCAACCTCCAGAAGCTGTGGCTCAATCACATAGCTAGCAGAGGGGAATCCAAAGTATATTAGCAAAGTAGCCAACAATACAAGTAGTAACTAATCACCTAGCAGAGGGGAATCCAAAGAGAACAAGTCTAAGGATCCCCACTGCTCAGTATGGCACATCAACAGGCAGTGGAGGCATGAAAATGACTGTATAGAAGGCTGGAGCTAGCCCTAACCCTAGGAAAGTGCTTGATAAAGAACAATGGAAAGTTCTGCGAGTCTCTAAAGATCCCTGGGAGTCTGGACTGAGCTGCAGAGATTGCCACAGAGGTCAGAAATGGAAGTTGAGAGTTGGAAATGGAAGTCCCCTGACATCATTCCCCCTCTAGCATGCAGTGTCTTGACATGTGAGGTAAAAGAAGTTCTGGATCACCTAGTCTACTGATGAGATGGGGTAGATTCCTTGGATGGCTTGCAGTGCATCTGGGTTCCTCTGGTGGAACTCCCTAATCAGCCCCAGCACATGCACATTCTTCCACATTTCCCAGGAGATGTCTTCCATTCTGTAATCTTTTTACTTTACCTTGTATTGTAGCCATTGTCAGAACAGACAGCTATTTAGGATCTCTTCCACCTTGTACTTCTTGTTGATGTTGACCACTACTGGAGGTGGTAGAGTTGGCAGATGTCACTCCAGAATAGTGTCATGACCTGCTTCCTGCACCCCCGACATTGTTCCCAGCCTGCTCACTTCTCCAGAGTCCCTTCCCAATGCCTCGTCAAACTCCCAACCATTGTACCACCCTTCACACCCACTCTGGGTAACTCCAACACTTCTCCAGCAAATTCTGATGGCCCCCTGGCCAACTCCAACACCTTCTCTGCAGCTGTCAACACTTTCCCTAAGCCCCTGGAACCCTCCCCCACTATTCCTGACCCTGCCATACATCCCTAGCCCACTACTCTGGTTCACCCAACCTACTCTGGAGCATCATAATGAACCCAGAGTGGCTTGCATCCCTGTCATGACCTGCTCCCTGGACCCCCACACACCATTCCCAACCTGCCCACTCCTCCAGAGCTCTCCCTGATGCCCCATCAAACTCCCCAATCCATGTACACCCTCCGTGCCCACTCTGGCCAACTCCAATACTTCTCCAGCAAACCCTGACAGCCCCCTTGGTCAACTCCAATGCCTTCTCTGCAGCCATCAACACTTCCCCTGAATCCTCTAAGCTCCCAAAACCTCTCCCACTGTTTCTGACCACATCATATGCTCTCAACCCCCTGCACTAGCTCACTCAACCTGCTCCAAAACATCATGATGACTCTGAAGCAGCCTGCATCCCCAACTGATCCCATCAAAATATCACCACAGCCTGCCCCTTAATTGTACCTGACACCCATCAACTCCATATAGCTCCATCGAGCCCCACTGTCACACCCACCATTCCCCAGAGCTATTCAGTAGTCAGTATATAAGTCATAGAGTAGCTCCTCATACTCTAGTCTTGATATTACATTGACTGGTTACCTGTGTCTCATGTTTCTTTCTGTCTCTGTTCCTGTTTTCTAGCCTTGAATCTTTTCCTTTTCTTGGTCTTGTCTCATCTCACCTCCATCTCATCTTGATTGTCTCTATTTCCTTTGTTTCTCCAAGTTCCTTTCAACTTCAACATCAGTATGAACTCCATGCATGCACTATGACCCCCAAACATTCTTACAACAACTCTAGACCTTGCTCCATGCTCAGCCCCACAACTCATCAAGTCTTGATTGACTTCCCATCCAACTCTGGCTCCACTCCCATCACTTGCAAAGCTTCCACATACTCCACAATCTATTTGTGTGCCTACAAACTTGTACCTAATGCCTACCCAAGCCAATGTCTAATATACTTGGTCTTAGACTTTCCTGGACCACTCCAGACTTACTCAGATCACTCTCCTTAGCTTCCCCTTGCAAGTCCCTACACTCCATGCAAACTCTGGAGCACTAGGTTATAAGCACAGAACATTGCATCTGCCTAGTAAGGACTTGCCCAGTGTAGCTGAGCCCCTGTAGTCAGTGGAACCTGATATAATATCAAGACTCTCCCTTACTCGATTCTTGATGTCTGCATATAACCCTGCATACAACTCCATCCAACTCTGGCTCCACCCCCATCACTTGCAAAGCCTCCACATACTCCACAATCTATTTGTGTGCCTACAAACTTGTACCTAATGCCTACCTAAGCCAATATCTAATATACTTGGTCTTAGACTTCTCTAGACTGCTTCAGACTTGCTCAGACTGCTTTCTCGAGCTTTCTCTCACAAGTCCCTCCACTCCATGCCAACACCAGAGCACTAAGTTATAAGCACAGGACATTGTGTCTACCTAGTAAGGATTCGCCAGTGTAGCTGAGCCACTGTAGTCAGCAGAACCTAACATAATATCAAGACTCTCCCTTATCCTGTTCTTGATGTCTGCATATAACCTCATATACAACCCTGCCAGCTACCTAACTGACATCCATAGTCAGCCAGTCCTTAAAAACTCATATGCCCTGTTCTACCCAGGCCCCCCTGCAGATCAGTACATTCCCTGCCATTGGACCCCTGATCCCAACTAGGCATTCTACACCCTCTCCATTAGCCAGGGAACACTTCTGGGCCAGTGCCACCCTCTAGCATTCCCCTCCAATGGCAACAACCCCTGCATGTACTCTGGGGGATACTCTGCAGCACTCCCCAACCCCACCTACCTTCCCCCTGCCCACTACTATGCATACCCAGCCCCCACTGCAGCCCCAGCCCCTCCAGAGCACCTAGATAATTATTCTCCTCCTCATCTGCTATTCTCTGCTCAAGTTCTCCCTTCCCCTAGACAGCAAAGAGTTGAAGCCTATGTCTAACAGTGTGACAAAGTCCTCTGCTTCCTCCATTTCTCTCCTGCAGAGTTTGCAAGGCATGCTCACATCCTCCTCGTCAACTTAGGCTACTCTGACACCCCTGCAATGCCAGAAGTTTGGGCAGATTGGCTCCTCAATTTCCACAAATGCTACCTGCAAGGAAGCCTCCCCAAAACTATGCAAGGCACTCTAGGGATTGACATTAATTTATGGAGTGAGCTCCATGCACTGATCAAAGAAATACACACTAGTCCAAACCCCCACCCATTTGAAGATCCTCTGGACTCCTCCCACTCCTTCCATGTATAATGCAAGGAACCCAATAGGACATAGAGTGAAGCCCCTCCTCCCATTCCCTGCCAGTGGGAAGAACTCAATGCAGCCTCCAGCATTCTAAGGAATCTCAACCCCATGGAGGATTGTTTGACCAACCTGCTGCCCACACTTTAGCCCTCTCTGCTTGTCTGCAGGCCAACTCTGTCCCCAGTGCCTTCTGTACATGGGATCAGCCTGCTGTCCCCAAACCCCATGCATCACAGCCACCCCTGCACATTAACAACAACAACTGGACTCTTTCTTATATTGACAAGCCTGGTAATTCTGCTGATGAGCCTGCTCTACACAACAGTCCTCCATGAGATTGACTCCCCCACTTCAATTGCCATGCCCCCCATACCAATATTCCTCCACCCTGCCCAAACATCCCAGCCCCTCCAAGACAGCCCACAGGCCCTGGGGCACCCTGACCCCCTTTCCCCACTAACCCCCCTCATCCCCCACCTGTTCCAATGTCCAACCCTCCTGCCAACACTGATTACTTTGGACTCCCCACCTCCAGAGGGCCCTCTCCCTCTCAATGGGCCTCAGGGGCTCCTCTGGGCAATGTGAGCCAACCCCCCAGTAGTGGACCTCCCAATGGCAGACCACCTAGAGGATGGGGCCTGGCCATGAACAACTTTCCCTCTCAGCATGGAGATGGAAATAATTATTATTACTACTACAATGCTGGACCCCCACCCTGAACTTAAAACACCCAGGACAACACTTATGATGCATTGGCCTGGGAAGAAAAACTCAACATTCAAAAACCCAAACCTTTCACTGGCTACAATCCCTGGAAGTGGCACATCTTCCTGACCCAGTGTCTAATTATGTTCCAAGCTAAGCCCATCACTTTCCAGCTTGAGAGTTCATGAGTAGCCTTTGCCACATCCTATTTGCAGGGTATCACCTTTGACCATTACACAGTGCTACTTCAATTCAATCTGAGCAACTCTGTACTTTTCAACTGGCTTGCTTTTACCCAGGAATTCTCTAGTAAGTTTGGTGTCTTTGACACTGTAGTGGAGGCAGAGGAGAATCTCTTCAACCTCTGAATGTATGACAATGAACGTTTCATGACCTTCATCATACAATTCAAATGGGAAGCCTATGAAACCAGGTGGAATTACAACACCCTCTGCTTCACCCTCTATTGCACCCTGCCTCAATGGATCAAGAACACTCTCTGTCTCACACCTAAGCAAACCACCTACAATGGATACAAGGCACTTGTTACTCAGGTCAACCAATGTTACTGGGAAGATAGAAGCAAGAACATGGCACCCCAGACCTCATAGAACACTTCTGGCAACACCAACTGGCAGGTCAGAGCAACCAATGGCACTTGACCCTCAATCCCCATCAACCCTGCCAACCCTGCACCCCATTCCTCTCCAGGCTGGGGACCTCCCAGCGCCAATCAACCCCCAGAACAGTGACCCCCTGCCCAACTCAACACCACTGACCTCCACAAGGCCCTGGAACCTCTGGACACTAACCCCAATGACTTCAACAACATTCCAGACTTCACCAACAACTAGAAAGCCCTATGTGCAAACAAGATCTGGGATAGGCTGTGAATCAACATACTAGAAGAGACTCAGGAGAGATGACAAAAGGATGGCACATGCATCCTATGTGGTGAGTAGGGACATTTTATCTGCAGTTGTCCTAAACAACAGATGATGGGACACGCTGTGTGGACAATTGACAGAGAAGACTGCAATTTCTAGTTTACAGAAAATGAATCAGTAGTTTAGGTCTTGAAGACACACTAGACTGCAGACTAGAACCTGACATCTTCTCTGCCCTGGCCACTCTTCTCTATGCAATAGTACTTGCCCTAGACAACCTTCCAGCACACCTCCCTTTCCACTCCTCCACCACCCTCCTTCTTCACATCATCCTCCTCTTCTCTGACCACCCCATCCCCACATTAGTTGATAGCAGTGCCACAGACAACTTCATTGACAAATCACTGGCAGCACTCACTCTCCAACACCTCTGACACCTCCTCACTAATCCTCCTAATTAATCCTCATTATGATTCTGATTATGATTACTCCCTCCTTTTTTCATTTCACCAAAGTAGTATGTTAGGTCTTATTATTTCCTACTTCTTTCTTCTAATTAGGAGTGGAACAAAAAAGAGAATTTGAATTGTAGTTAAAAAAGTGGGTAAATTCTTTAGTCCATTACCTCTCTCTTTTATGATTTAGGAGTCCATTCATAGGTTTTTTAGGCAATGGAATAAAACTTGTATTCCTCTTCAAGCTCTTTGACAGTGACCCCACCCCTGCCAGAGATATCACATACTGCCTGGAGACGACCGCTACATTTGCCAATGGATGATAGCAAGAACTCTAGTTACTCTTCACAAAACTACACTCTTCTACCCCCATTGTCTTAGGCTTCTCCTGGCTCTGCTCCACCAATCCCTGCATTGACTGGCCCACCCTCACCCTCTGCCTGGACCGGGACAACCCAACCAACTCTGGACTAGTGCCCTTTGATGTCTCACACCCCTCTGAGAACCCTGAGACTGCAATCAACTAACCCCAGACTCCCCTGCAGCTCTGCTCAAGGTCTGTGCAGTTGTTTGTCATCAATGTCTGACTCAATGGCTCACCCAAGGTCCTCCCTGCCCTCATCAACAGTGGCACTTCCAGCACCTTTGTCAGCAGTCAACTTGACCTCCAGCACAACAACCTCAACAAGCCCCTTGAACTCCAATTCTTCAACAGAAGCCCCACTACAACAGGGATCACTCAATACCATGACAACACTATTACCCTAGACAATGAGCTGCAGTTTTAGGCCCAGTTTCTTGTCACCCAACTCCCCCTATCGACTCCAATTGTGCTTGGACTTCTGTGGCTGCAAGACATCAACTCCAACATTGACTGGAAGAACCTCACCATGCAATTTTCCAGCCCCAAAGCAAGTCTAGCAGCCACCATCCCCCTCCACCTCCAGTCTATCTCTGACTCTGATGTCTCTGACCCTGGCACCAGCACTTCTGGAGCAATCCAAAGCTCTTCAACCTCTGATGGCGATCCAGAAGGTGAACAAAACACAACCCCACCTTGGTCAAACCCAATCAAATCATGACGGCTGCCTCCCAACATACCCTGGAATTAATACAAAGGCCTGCAGTACCCCAACCAGCAATGCTCAACCCCTCCAAACAACTCTGACTCAACTACTGCCATCCCATCACTCACCTCCATTGACTCTGAAAACCTTGACATTAAAATCATTGGTGCCATTCCCTTCACACAGATCTTACAAGATGGCACCCCCACCTTCCAGCCGCAAATCATGCCAGCTCTACCTGAGGAGCACCTCTGCACAGAAACTACTCTGCCAAAGTGCAAAATGGAGGAACAGATTCTATATGAAGTAGTTTTCCTGGAGTACTATGAATTCACTGACATGTTCTCTGAAGGGAGTGCCAAAGAACTTCTCCCACACTGTCCCTACAACCACAAGATTGACCTCAAAGAAGGTGCCTCACCCCTGTTTGGCAAGATCTACAACATGTCCAAGGTCAAGCTCTGGGCCCTGAAGGAATACCTCAATGACATGCTTAGCAAGGGCTTCATATGCCTGTTAATTTCCACCACCAGTGCTCCAGTCTTGTTCACCAAGAAGAAGGACAGATCACTCTGACTCTGTGTAGGTTATTGGGGACTCAACAAAGTCACCAAAAAGAACTAGTATCTCCTCCCCTTGATTGGAGACCTCATTGACTGCCTCCATAGTGCTAAGATCTACACAAAGATAGACCTCCACTCTGGCTACAACAACATCCAGATTGCTCCAGGACATAAATGGAAGACAGCCTTTCACACCTGTTACGGCCTCTTTGAGTACCTCATAATGCCTTTCAGAATGACTAGCTCCCCCGCCACCTTCCAGTACTTCATGAACAACATCTTCCACAACATGAATGATGTCTTTGTTATTGTGTACCTGGACAACATATTGATCTACTCAAATTCACTAGAGGAGCACCCAGAGCACATCCGCCATATCTTAAAAACAACTCCAAGAGTACCACCTCCATGCCAAACCTGAAAGATGCTCCTTCCACATGATGGAGGTCAAATACCTTGGAGTCATCATTACTCCTGATGGCATGCACATGAACTCCATCAAGGTCAAAGCTATACTCAATTGGCCCCTGCCACAGAACATCAAAGAGGTACAGTCATTCCTGGGTTTTGCTAACTTCTACCGCCGATTCATTGACAATTACTCTGGAATCACCAAACCCCTCAACCAACTCATGCAGAAGGACACCCCCTGGGATTGGGACAGCAAGTGTCAAAGTGTGTTTCTCCTCCTCAAAAAGGCCTTCACCTTTGCTCTGGTCCTCTGCCATTTTGACCTCTCCCTGCCAATTGTGCTCAAATGTGACACCTCCAACTATGCCATTGCTGGAATACTCTCCCAGTCAGACTCTGGAGGCAAGGACCTCTACCCTGTCACCTTCTACACCTGTTCAATGATCCCTGTGGAGCTCAACTATGACATTTACAACGAAGAACTCCTTGTGATCATCAAAGCCTTTTGTTAGTGGTGGGCCTACCTTGAGGGATCCCTGCACCACATTCAAGTCTACTCTGACCACAACAACCTGCAATACTTTATGACCACAAAACAGCTCAGCTGCCACCAAGCTTAATGGTTCAAAACCCTCTCAGAGTACAACTTCACCATCCACTACTGCCCCAGACAACTCAGCACAAAGCCCAACGCCCTCACTTAGAGGTCCAATGTGTATCTGAAAAAGTCATTTGAAGCCAAACAGAACATGTTCAACCATCAAGTGGTAATTTTCCCTGAGCATCTACATGCCATGCTGATTTTAAATGAAGAAGGAATTCTCCACCAAATCAGAAACTCACCCCTGGACTCCTTCTTCACTCAGCACAATCCCTGCAACAACTCTGCTAATGGGTCAAATGCCAAAAACCCCTTTATGCTGTCTCTGGACCACTGCCTTCTGCTCTGGAGAGGATGAATCTATGCTCTGGACCATAAATCCATCCGCCTCAATATACTCTGGCAACACCACAACCACAAACTCCACAGACACCCAGGAATTTGTAAGACTCTTCAGCTCATCTCCCAAACTTACTTTTGGCCAGGAATGAAGAAGGATGTCACATGATATGTAAGGGCCTCCAAGCCTTGCCTCCAAGCCAAGGTACCCTGCCACTGCCCCCATGGACTACTGAAACTCCTCCCTATCAGCTGGCACCCCTGGTCCTCAATATTCATGAATCATATTGTTGAACTTCCTAACTCTGAAGGTTTTAATGCAATCCTCCTCATTGTCTGCTGCTTCACCAAACAAGCCCTCTTCATCCCCTGCCACACCACTGACAATGCTCCAGAGTTCACCAAATTATTCCTCAAACACATATTCTCCAAGCACAGACTCCTAAACAATACAGACCTCTGTTTGTATTCCATTTTTGGCAATTGCTATGCAAAGTGTGCAAAATAAAGACCAACCTCTCCACTGCCTATCACCTAGAGACTGACAGACAGACAGAATGAGTAAACCAGACATTGGAACAGTATCTCCACCTCTACATTAACTATTTACAGAACAACTAGCACACAGAACTCCCCCTTGCCAAGTTTACCTACAACAATATGCCTCACTCCGCCACCAAAGTTTCCTTCTTCTATGCCAACAAGGGCTACAACCCTTGACTCACACTATCCCTCAAGGACATCCCTTCCCACATCACTCATGAAGTTGTTAAGGACCTCCAATCCCTTTACTAGTTTCTCCAAGACAAGATCAATACTGCCAATCAAGCCTACTCCAAGCATGCCAATGCCCAATGCAAACCCACTCCTAACTGGCCCTCTGGCACCTTGGTCTGGCTTGATTGATAAAATCTCAAGACATAGAGGCCCTCCATCAAGCTCAATCACAAATGTTTTGGCCCTTTCAAAGTCCTCTGGAAGGTCCCTATGCATGCTTATGAGCTTGACATACTCCTGGGCCTAAAGGGTCTTCACCCTATATTCCGCATATGACTCCTTGAGAAACATGCTCTGGACCCCTTCTCCAGGCAACACCCCAGCCGACCACCTTCTATCAAAGTTGAGGACAATTACCACTATGAGGTCAACCAAATCCTCGATTCCTGCATGGTCCATGGCCAACCCCAGTACTTGGTCCACTGAAAGGGCTATGGACCTGAGGATGACACTTGGGAACCCCAAAGACACCTTGACAGAGCCTCTGACAAACTCCAGGACTTCCATTGACAGCATCCCACCAAGCTCCAGTACTCCCAGGACTAGCAAACATGGATGGCATCAGTGGGCATAACCCCTGCCTCTGGATTCATCAGGGATTCAACTCCCACAAGTAATCCCCTATGTGTTTTCACTTACTCTCCCCTCATCCAAACTCAAACCTCACATACTCAGCAGAATGGCAAAGAAAAAAAAATGTCATGTACAAGCTAAACAAAAATACAAAATTGTATAGCTGGGGCTAGGAAAAGTGCAAGATGGTAAGAAGATGAGGCCTGACCACTCCCTCACTTCCCCTCCTCCTCTGGGATCCTCCACACCACACCCCCAACTAAATCCACCTCTATCTAAGCAACCATGATGTGAGAACCTTCAGCTGCCTAGGCAATGGCTCCTCTATATTAGTCACTACCTCCCACCACACTCCAGAGTCCACTGCACTCCTCCACCAATGTCCTGCCAGCAACTGCCCCATCTGATGAGACTCCTGCTCCAACTCTAATGGGAGCTCCCCAGGCACTTGCACCAATCCATCTTGCATCAAGGTGAAAGCAGCCAATGCCCCATCAAGGAGGACACAGTGCTGTCAGACTCAGTCTAGACAGCTCCAGATCAGCAACATCATAGCAGCAAAGGGCAGAAAGACTCACACATTATCCCCTTCTGCTCTAAGGCTGCCTTGTTAGCCAACCATTCCTCTCACCACCTTTCCACCTCTGCCCTGGCCCTCTCTGCCTCTGCAGCTCCTTGCTCTGCCTCTGCCCTCTGCTCTGCCCACACCTCTGATTGCACCAACCATTCCTGCAGCCCTGCACCTCCAGCAACCTCTTCACAATTATTCATGTAGCCTCCTCCAGCTCTCCTCATGCCAAATCCTGACTCTTCTGTGCCTTGTTATGCTCCTGCTAAATTTCATCATGGTCCTCCATGATCCTTCAGACCTCCTCCTTGCACGATGCCAACAGTTGAGACAGTGCCTCTGCCTGTTGCTGCCAAAATGCCTCAGGGACAATGAGAGAGGGAATGGGGCCCCTGCTAGACCCCTCCATCAGGGCCCCCAATGCAGAGGAATAAACATATGGCCCCGGAGGACCCACCATTGACCCCTCCTCTCACAGCCACTTGCTAGGCCCCACCTCTAGAGAGGAGGATGCCCTCAACTTTCTCTTGTCATGAGTTGTGGGGGCTTCCTCCCTCTGCCTGCCCTGCAGGGGTCCTACCTTCATCAACTGCCCTGCACTGCCTCCATGCTCCACTCCAGACTCCTGACCCAACACCTTCCCCTTACACCCCTCAAGTAACTGCATGGCTACCCACTCCATATCCCATCTCTGCTCCTCCAACATGCAGGCTGCACGCCAACTCAACAAGATGGGGCACTTCTCGTGCCACAACCAACAGGGGATACACACTGACATGTCCCATTGGGACTCTAGCACTGGCTCCTCAAAGTCATAGTAATCACTATGGTGAGTACAAAGGGCACACTACAAAGTCAAATCAGCTCAACCTTGTTGCAATGGCTTAGAATACTCACCAGGGCCTCTGCCTGACACCACTGCAAAGTCAGGGGACCCTGCACTTGTCCCACCACCTCTGCAAACTTCTCTGGAGTAACCTCCACCTAGAGGACCCACAACGCCTCTGGCATGACCTGGACCTCTCCTGGCCCAAAGTTAAGCCACAAAAATTGCCCTGCCAACACTGAGACTGACCCTACCAAAACTCTGCCTGGGGACAGGACCCCTGATAGACCAGCCATGGCTGCAGACAATTCTGTTGGACTAAATCAGCAACTCCAGAATATAGTAAAATGAACTCACACTCATGACTACAGTACATTGCAGCAACCCATCCATGACCACAGGGAGACTCAGACTCCCCTAAAGATAAAGGGTTGGGGGAGGCCAAGGACAATGCTAATAGCACAGGAGAATAAGCAGAGGAAGACATGGTAGAAAGTTAGGGAATTCCAAAGTATGTCTGACCCTTTTAATGACTTGGGAAGAACCTCCTAGCAAATAGTAGCCATGCTTTGACTTTGTTCCCCACACTGCCACCACTTGCTGCAGTCTGATCAATATTGCTCAACTTTGATTTCCATGCCCCACTGATCCCCAAACTGCACCCCATGTCTTGAGAGTCTCAATGCTGAAGGGGGGGTAATGTCACAACCCACTCCCTGGACCCCAAAATCATTCCCAGCCTGCTTGTTCTCCTGGAGTCTCCCCCAATGCTCTGTTAAACTTCCCCAGCCCTCACCCATTTCCCATGCCCCCACTGAGTAACTCCAACACTTCTCCAGCAAACTCCAATGGCTCCCTGACCAACTCTGACACCTTCTCTGCAGCTACCAACACTTCCTCTGAGCCTCTGGAACCCTCCCCCATCATTTCTGGCCCAATCCTACACCTCCAACCCACTGCTCTAGTTCACCCAACCTGCTCTGGAGCATCACAATGACTCTGGAGCAGCCCACATTCTCAGCTGATCCCATCAGAATGTCACTGCAGCCCACTCTAATTGTACCTAACACCCATTGACTCCATGCAGCTCCATCAAAGCCTGCTGCCATCCCTACTGCCCTCTGGAGCTATTCAGTAGTTAGTATATAAGTCGTGGAGTAACTCCTCATACTCTAGTCTTGATATTACATTAACTGGTTACTTGTGTCTTGTGTTTCTTTCTGTCTCTGTTTTTATTTTTAGTCTCAAATCTATCTTTTCTCTGTCTCATCTCACCTCATCTCTGTCTCATCTTGATTGTCTCTATTTTCTTTGTTTCTCTAAGTTCCTTCCATCTCCAATGTTGGTACAAACTCTGTGCATGTGCTACAAACTCCAAACATTCTTACAACTACTCTGGACTTTAATCTTTGCTCAGCCCTAGAACCCATCAAGTCCTAATTGATCCCCCATCAAACTCTGGCTCTGCCCCCATCACTAGTAAAGCCTCCATTTGCCCTGCAATCTATTCACGCACTTACAAACTTGTTTTTGACAGACTTGAGGATGACACTTGGGAACTCTGAAGACACCTTGACAGAGGCCCTAACAAACTCTAGGACTTCCATTGACAGCATCCCACCAAGCCCCAGGACTCCCAGGACTAGCAAACATGGATGGCAACAGTGGGCATAACCCCTGCCTCTAAATTCATCAGGGATTTAACTCCTACAAGTAACTCCTATATGTTTTATTTACCACTTCCTCACTTAAAACTGAAATAAGTCCCATCACTCAGACTGGACATCAGGAAGGGACCATATATATATGCTATGATGATTACATAATGATACAGAGTACAAGCAGGTGCAGAGCACAAGAAAGCAAGTTCAAGAAGGTCCTCCAACCCTCCCTCCTCCTCTGGATCCAACTCCCAACCTCCTCCTCACCATTGCTACCTCCAGCTGGACCACTACTATCACCAGGACCTTTATGTGTCCTGAGAGTGGCTCTCTCATGTCTGTCGCCACCTCTCACCATGCCCTGGGATCTGCTGTGGCCCTCTGCTAGTGTCCTGCCAGCAAATGACCCATCTGCCTGACTTCTTGGCTCAACTCCTGCAGGTGGTCCCTGGGCATCCTTAAAAGCCTATCATGGATTGATGCAAGCACTGCAGATGCTTTGTTAAGGAGAATCCAGTGCTCCCTAGCCCAATCTAGATTGTTAAGTCAGCAAAAAGGAAGTCGGAGTAAGAATGAAGTAACTTACAGAGGATCCTCCTATGCCCCGAGGTCACCTCATTGGCGAGCCACTCCTCCTGCCTTCTCGCTGCCTCTGCCAACACCCTAGAGACCCCTACATGGGATGCCCCCTCATCCCTCTGCTCCAAAAAGCCCTCCGCCCGCCATGCCACCATCTCTACTCATGTCTCCAACAGCCCCATCTATGCCTGCAATTTCTGAAGCTGCAATAGTTGCTCCATGGCAGCCCCCACAGCTATGTCCTTGTCCTTCCACACTGCATCTCTCTCTCTCCAAGCCTTGTTCTGCTCCCTTCAGATCCCATTCCTCTCCTCCCCTACTCTTTGAGCCTCCTCCTTATGAGTGGCCAACAATTGTTCCAGCCTCTCCACCTGACACTGCAGGAAAGCCTTGGTGGCTAACTCTGACCTCTTTGCAGACTGCTCAACTAGAGCCCTGGAGGTCAGAGAATACATTGCAGGGCCTAGGGGGCCTGCCATTGCCTGCTCCCCTCATGCCTGCTTACTCAGCCCCACCTCCAGCAAAGGGGACACCCTCCATTTACTCTTGTCACATGCTGCAGGGGCCCCCTTCCTCCATCCACTCCCCAGGGGCCCAATCTTCATTGTAGACCATCCTGTGCTACCCTCTCCCTCTACTCCAGAACTCCACCCAGACACTCTGCTCCTCTGGCCCTCCTCCAGCTTCACTATGACCCACTCTTGACCCCATCCTTGCTCTACTGCAATGCAAGCAGCATGCCAGCTTAGGGTGACAGAGCACTTCTTATGCTGTGAGTGACATGGAAGACACACTGATGTGTTCTGCTGCACCTCCAGCATGGGCTCCTTGAACTCACACTGCTCCCACTGCCAGGTGCAGGACATGCACTATGGAAGTGGGTTAGCTTAGAAAGGGGGAGAACATATCAATCACTCACAGAAGCCACCACCTGGCACTACTCTAATATTGGAGGACCTCTTGCCCACCCTGCAGCCTCCACAAACTGCTCCAGCATTATGTCCACCTGCACAACCCTTGAACCTGTAGAAACAGGACAGACCACCCCTAGGCCAGGGCCAGGCCTGGGACACAAGGTGGGAGCTGCTCCCACTGCCGACTGCACTAGGACCTCCTCTGACAAAAGCCCCAAAAGTCCTGCCACTGCTACTGACAACTCTGCTGGGATCCTATCAGCACTCAGAGCATGAAGAATGGAATTGCACTTATGACTGTGATACATTGCCTAGATGCATCCACAATCCTAACAATCCTCAGAGTCCTTGGAGGAAGAAGAAGAGGAATGTACCAAGAGGGATGGAGATGCTGCTGGAGAATATGCAGAGGACATTGTGGAAAGTTAGGGAATCCTGGAATATGTCTGACCCTTTTTAATGACTTGGGAAGAATTCCCTGACAAATAGTGGCCATGCTTTGACTTCATTTCCCATGTCACTGCCACTTGCTGCAATTTGATTAATATTACTCAACTTTGATTTCCATGCCCCACTAATCCCTAAACTGTGCCCTGCATCTCAAGGGTCTTGATGCTAAAGGGGAGTGATGTCACAACCCACTCCCTAGACTCCCACACACCATTCCCAACCTGCCCACTCCTCCAGAGCCCCCCCTAACATCCTGTCAAACTCCTCAATCTACGTATACCCTCTATGCCCACTCTGGCCAACTCCAATGCTTCTCTGGCAAACCCTGACAGCTCCTCTAATCAACTCCAATGCCTTCTCTGCAGCTATCAACACTTCCCCTGAATCCCCTGAGCTCCCAAGACCTTCTCTACTGTTCCTGACCACATCATATGCTCCCAACCCCCTGCTCTAGTTCACTCAACCTGCTCCAAAGCATCATGATGACCCCAGAGCAGCCTGCATCCCCAACTAATCCTATCAGAATATTGCCATGGCCTGCTCCTTGATTGTACCCAACACCCATTGACTCTATGTAGCTCCATCAAGCCCCACTGTCACACCCACCATTCCCCAGAGCTATTCAGTAGTCAGCATATAAGTCATAGAGTAGCTCCTCATACTCTAGTCTTGATATTACATTAACTGGTTACCTGTGTCTTGTATTTCTTTCTGTCTCTGTTCTTATTTTCTAGCCTCAAATCTATCTCTTTTCTTGATCTCATCTTGTCTCACCTCCATCTCATCTCAATTGTCTTTATTTCCTTTGTTTCTCCAAGTTCCTTTCAACTCCAATGTCAGTACAAACTCCATGCATGCACTATGACCCCCAAACATTCTTACAACAACTCTGGACCTTGCTCCACGCTTGGCCCCACAACCCATCAAGTCTTGATTGACTCCCTGTCCAACTCCAGCTCTTCTCCCATCACTTGCAAAGCCTCCACATACTCCGCAATCTATTTGCACAGCTACAAACTTGTACCTGATGCTCACCCAAGCCAATATCTAATATACTTGGTCTTAGACTTCTCTGGATCACTCTGGACTTGCTCAGATCACTCCTCTTAGCTTCCTTTTGCAAGTCCCTACACTCTGCACAAACTCCAGAGCACTAGGTTATAAGCACAGGACATTGTGTCTGCCTAGTAAGGACTTGCCCAATGTAGCTAAGCCCCTATAGTCAGCAGAACTTACCAGTCCCCAGCTGATCCCATCAGAGTATTGCTGCAGCCTGCCCCTTAATTGCAATTGACACCCATCAACTCCACATGGCTCCATCAAGCTCCACTGCCACACCTGCTGTTCCCTGCAGCTCTCCTGTAGTCAGTATATAACCGTAAAATAGCACCTTGTACTCCAGTCTTGATATTACATTAACTGGTTACTGGTGTCTCATGCTTCTTTCTGTCTCTGTTTCTATTTTGAGTCTCAAATCTATCTCTTTCCTCTGTCTCATCTCATCTCACCTCTATCTTGTCTTGATTGTCTCTATTTTCCTTTGTTTCTCTAAGTTCTTTTCATCTTCAATGTCCATATGAACTCCATGCCCATGCTATGACCTCCGAACATTCTTATGACACCCCAGACCTTGCCCTTCACTTGGCCTCAGAATCCATTAAGTCTTAATTGATCCTCTGTCAAACTCCAGCTCCGCTCCCATCATTTGCAAAGCCTCTGCTTGCCCCACAGTCTATTTGCATGCTTATGAACTTGTTCCTGATGCCCACCCAAGCCCAACATTTAATGCACTTGGTATTAGACTTTTCTGGACCACTCTGAACTTGCTCAGGCCACTCCTCCTGACTTCCCCTTGCAAGTTCCTCCAGTCTGCAACAACCCTGGAGCACTAGGTTATAAGTGCAGGACATCACATCCACCTAGTAAGGACTTGCCCAGTGTAGCTGAGCCTCTCTGTAGTCAGCAGAACCTGATATAATATCAAGACTCCCTTACTCCATTCTCAATGTCTGCATATAATCCTGCATACAACACTGCCAGCTACCTAACTGATGTCTACAGCTTGCCGGTCCCTGAAAACCAATACACCCCATTCTACCCAGACCCACCTGGGGATCAGTACATTCCCTGCCATTGGACTCCTCACTCCAACTAGGTGTTCTATGCTTCCTCCATCAGCTAAGGAATACCTCTAGGCTGGTGCCATCTGCCAGCATTCCCCTTCAATGGCAACTACTCCTGCATGTACCCCAGAGGATACTCTGCAGCACTCCCCAACCCCACCTATCTTCCACCCACTCACTACTATGCATACCCAGTTCCTGCTGCAGCCCCAGCCTCTCTGGAGCACCCAGATAATTATTCCCCTCCTCAATTGCCATTTCCCACTCAAATTCTCTCTTCCTCCAGACAGCAACAGGTTAAGGCCTATGCCCAGCAGCATGACAAAGTCCTCTGCTTTCTCCACCTCTGTCAGGTTCCGCTGACTATCCAGGCTCAGCTACACTGGTGAATCCTTACTAGGCAGATGCAATGTCCGGTACTTATAACCTAGTGCTCTGGAGTTGGTGCAGAGTGGAGGGACTTGCAAGGGGAAGCTAGTGGAAGTGGTCCAAGCAAGTCTGGAGCAGTCTAAGGAAGTCTAAGACCAAGTATATTAGTATTGGGCTTGGGCAGGCATCAGAAACAAGTTTGTAAGTGCATAAATAGATTGCAGGGCAAACAGAGGCTTTACTAGTGATGGGGATGGAGCCAGAGTTTGACAGGGGATTAACTAGGACTTGATGGGTTCCAGGGCTGAGCAAAGATCAAGGTCCAGAATGGTTGTAAGAATGTTCAGGGTTCATAGCATGTGTGTGGAGTTTGTACTAACATCAGAGATGGAAAGAACTTAGAGAAACAAAGGATATAGAGACAATTGAGACAAGACAGAGACAAGGCAAGATGAGACAGAGAAAAGATAGATTTGAGACTAAAAATAGAAACAGAGACAGAAAGAAATACAAGACACAGGTAACCAGTTAATGTAATATCAAGACTAGAGTATGGGGAGCTACTCTATGACTTATATACTGACTACTGGGTAGCTCCAGAGGACAGCAGGTATGGCAGTGGGGCTTGGTGGAGCTGCATGGAGTTGATGAGTGTCAGGTACAATTAAGAGGTGGGCCATGGCAATATTCTAATGGGATCAGCTGGGGATGTGGGCTGCTCTGGAGTTGTTGTAATGCTCTGGTGCAGGTCAGGGAACCAGGGTAGAGGGTTGGAGGCATGTGATGGGGTCAGGAACAGCAGAGGAGGGTTCCAGGAACTCAGGGGAAGTATCAATGACTGCAGAGAAGGCATCAGAGTTGGCCAGGGGATTGTTGGAGTTTGCCAGAGAAGCATTGGAGTTACTCAGGGTGGGCATGGAGGGTGGATAAGGGTTGAAGAAAGTGTGGTGGGGCATTGGAAAGGGCTCCAGGGAAACAAGAGAGCTAAAAACAAAGTCAGGAGTTTGAGGAGTGGGTTGTGACATCACCTCCCCTTCAGCATTAAGACCCTCAAAATGCAGGGCATGGTTCGGGGATTGGCAGAGCATGGAAATCAAAGCCAAGCAATATTGATCAAACTGCAGTGAGTGGCAGTGTGAGGAACAAAGTCAAAGTATGGCTGCCATTCATCAGAGGGCTCATTCCAAGTCATTAAAAAGGGTTAGACATACCCCAGGGTTCCCCAACTTTCTACAATATTGTCTTCTGCCTATTTTCCAGCAGCATCCAGGTCCCTGTCCTTGTCATCGCAGTTGTCCTCCTCTGAGGACTCTGAGGAGCATTAGGACTGTTGCCAGGTCAAGAAAATGTATTACAGTCATGAGTGTGATTCTGTCCCACATATTCTAGAGTACTGACTGAGCCTTGACAGAATTATTTGCAGCTGTGGCAGGTCCCTCAGGACTTTTGTCAGGTGCAGGCATAGTGCAGCTGTTGGCAGGGGCAGTCCCCCCCTCACATTCTAGGCCTGGGCTTGGTTTGGGGGTGGTCCAACTCATTCTCATGGGTTTGAGGGTGGCTCAAGCAGAGGTGACACCAGAGCAGTTCACAGAGGCAGTGGGGCAGGCAAGGGGTCCTCTGACCTTAGAGTAGTGCTAGGTGGCAGCCCTGGTGAGTGATTGTCATGCCTTTTCCTTTTCCAAGCTAACCCACTCCATAGTGCATGTCCTGCACCTAGCAGGGAGAGCAGTGCAAGTTTGAGGAACCTGTGTCAGGAGTGTAGTGGGACACATCAGTGTGTCTCCCATATCACTTGCAGCATGAGAAGTGTTTCATCACTTTGAGTTAGCATGCTGCTTGCATTGTGGCAGAGCAAGGATGGAATCAAGAGTAGATTATGGTGCAGTCAAAGGAGGGGCAGAAGAGCAGAGTGATGGGGTGTGGTTCTGGGTTAGAGGGAGGGGATAGCATGGGGTGGTCCATAATGAAAGTCAAGCCCCCACAGAGTGGGTGGAGGGAGGGGGCCCTCTCAATGTGGGACAAGAGAAGGTGGAGGGTGTCCCTGTTGCTGGAAGCAGGGCTGAGCAAGTGGATGTGGGGGGAGCAGGCAATGGCAGGCCCCCCAGGCCCTGCAGTGTATTTTCCGACCTCTGGGGCCCCATTTGAGCAATTTGCAGGGGGTTTGTGGTTGACCACTAAGGCTTTTCTACAGCATCAGGTAGAGGAATTGGAACAATTATTGGCCACATGGGAGGAGGAGGCTCAGAGGATCAGGGAGGATAGGAACAGGGTCCAGAAGGAGTGGAATGAGGCTCAGAGGGAGAGGGATGCAGTGCGGAGGAATAAGGACATAGCCATGGAGATGGCCACAGAGCAATTGGCCCAGCTGCAGGAGTTGTGGGCTCAGGTAATGCAGTGGGAAGCATGGGCAGAGCTGGGGACTCAGGGCTCAAAGAGAGGCCTAACATAAGGGTGCTCTGTCTTCCTGTGCTGACATATTGGAGTAGATTGGGCCTGGGAGCACCAAATCCTACTAGATGGAGTGTCAGCAGCACTTGTGTTGATTCATGATAGGCTCTTGGGGATGCTCAGGGATCTCCTACCAGAGTTGGGTCAGGAGGTTGGGCAGATGGGTTGTTTGTTAGCAGGGCACTAACAGAGGGCCACAGCAGATCCCAGGGCATGGTGGGAGGTGGCAACAGACATGGGGGAGCCCTTTCTAGAGCATCCAGACATATTGGCAATGGTGGTGGTGCAACTGGAGGTGGACATGGTGGGGAGGATACTGGAGATAGGAACAGAGGAGGAAAGGAACTAGGGAGTTTCTTAGACTTGTACTCTGCATCAGACCTGCACCTCCTGTACCATTTTGTAAAATTAGACATGTAAATACTGACTTATTGGGCCTCTGGCCTGGGGAGATTAAGTTTTTCAGATGGAGTCAGGAAACAGAGAAGTAAAACACATAGGGGGTTACTCATGGAAGTTGAATCCCTAATAAGTCCAGAGGTGGGGGTTATGCCTGCTGATGCCATCTGTGTTCACTAGTTCCGGGGGTTCCTGGAGCTTAGTGGGTGCCTTCAATGGAAGTCCCAGGGGTGGTAGCCCTTGTTAGCATAGAAAGGAGAAACTCTGGTGGCAGAGTGCAGCATGTTGTTGTAGGTAAACTTGGCGAGAGGAGTTCTGCATGCCAGTTGTTCTGTAAATAGTTAATGTAGAGGCAGAGATACTGTTCCAATGTCTGGTTTACTTGTTCTGTCTGTCTATTGGTCTTTGGATGATAGGTGGTGGAGAGATTGGTCTTTATTTTGAGCACCTTGCATATTGATTGCCAGAAATGGGAGATGAATAGGGGTCTGTAGTTGGAGATGATATTGTCCAGTAGTCCATGCTTGAAGAATACATGTTTGAGGAACAGTTTGGCAAACTCCAGAGCATTGTCAGTAGTGTGGCAGGGGATGAAGAGGGCTTGCTTGGTAAAGTGGCAGGTGATGACAAGGATTGCATCAAAACCTTCAGAGTCAGGAAGCTCGACAATATGATCCATTGATATTGAGGATCAGGGGCACCAGCCAATGGGGAGGGGCTTCAACAATCCATGAGGGCAGTGGCAGGGTACCTTGGCCTAGAGACAGGGTTTACAGGCCCTTACATATTATGTGACATCCTTCTTCATTCCTGGCCAAAAGTAAGTCCAAGAGATTAGTTAAAGCATCTTACAAATTCCTGTATCCTCAGAGCTTATAGTTGTGGTGTTGCCAGAGTATGCTGAGGTGAATAGACTTGTGATCTGGAGTGTAAATTCATCTACTCTGGAGCAGGAAGCAGTGGTCTAGAGACAGTGTGAAGGGGTTTTTGGTGTTTGACTCATTGGCAGAGTTGTTGCAGGGGTTATGCTGGGTAAAGAAGGGGTCCAGGGGTGAGTTTCTGATTTGGTGGAGGATTCCTTCTTCATTTAAAATTAGCATGGCATGTAGATGTTCAGAAGGGATTACTACTCAATGGTTGAACGCATTCTGTTCAGCTTCAAATGACTTTTTTGGACACACATCAGACTTCCGAGTCAGGGCATTGGGCTTCACGCCAAGTTGTCCAGGGTGGTAGTAGATGGTAAAGTCATACTCTGAGAGGGTTTTGTACCATTGAGCTTGGCAGTGGCTGAGTTGTTTCATGGTTGTGAAGTATTGCAGGTTGTTGTGGTCAGAGTAGACTTGGATGCAGTGTGGGGATTCCTTGAGGTAGGCCCACCACTGATGGAAGGCTTCAATGATTGCGAGGAGTTCTTTGTTGTAGATGTCATAGTTGAGCTCTGTGGGGATCATTGAATGGGTGTAGAAGGCAACAGGGCAGAGATCCTGGCCTCTGGAGTCCAATTGGGAGAGTATTCCAGCAATGGTGTAGTTCGAGGCATCGCATTTGAGCACAATCAGCAGGGAGGGGTCAAAATGGCAGAGGACTGGAGCAGAGGTGAAGGCCTTCTTCAAGAGGAGGAATATACTTTGGCACCTGCTGTCCCAATCCCAAGGGGCATCCTTTCATATGAGTCAGTTGAGGGGTTTGGTGATTCCAGAGTAGTTGTCAATAAAACAGCAATAAAAGTTAGCAAACCCCAGAAATGACTGTACCTCCTTGATGTTCCATGGCAGGGGCCAGGTACACAATAACAAAAGCATCATTTATGTTGTGAAAGATGTTGTTTATGAAGTACTGGAAAGTGGTGGGGAAGTTAGTCATTCTGAAGGGCATTATGAGGTACTCAAAGAGGCTGTAGTGGGTGTGAAAGGCAGTCTTCCATTCATGTCCCAGAGCAATCCAGACATTGTTGTAGCCAGAGTAGAAATCTATCTTTGTATAGATCTTAGCACTATGGAGGTGGTCAATGAGGTCTCCAATCAGAGGGAGGGGATACTGGTTCTTCTTAGTGACTTTGTTGAGTCCCTGATAATCTACACAGAGTTGGAGTGATCTGTCCTTCTTCTTAGCAAACAAGACTAGAGTGCTGGTGGCAGAGATTGATGGGCATATGAAGCCCTTGCTGAACATCTTGTTAAGGTAGTCCTTTAGGGCCTGGAGCTTGATCTTGGACATGTTGTAGATTTTGCCAAACAGGGGCAAGGTACCTTCTTTGAGGTCAATCTTATGGTCATAGGAGCAGTGTGGGGGAAGTGTCACGACCCGTCCCCTAGACCCCCACACATCGTCCAGCAACCTCCCGTTCCCTAAAACCCTGACGCTCTGCCAAACTTCCGCCCATGCCCCACGCCTATTTTGATTAGCCCCGACGCACCCTCGGCTAACTCCGACACCTCCTCAGCTAACTCCAATGGCCCCCTGGCCAACTTTGACGCCTTCTCCACAGCCACTAATACTTACCCTGGATCTCCCCAAACCCCAAGAACCACGCCCGCTGTTCCCAATCTTTGCCACCCATCATCAACTCAACACCCTGGCTCCTCCAACCCATTCCAGAGTATCACAACAACCTTGGAGCAACCCGCATTCCCAAATGATCCCATCAACATATCAATGCGGCCTGACCCTTGATCGCAACTGACACCCGCCAACTCTGTTGAGCTCCACCAAGCCCTGCCGCCACAGCCGACATACTCCGAAGTTCTCCAGTAGTCAGTATATAAGATGTCGAGTAGCTCTTTGTACTCTAGTCTTGATATTACCTACCTATTGTTAACATTACCTATGGTCTGATTGTTTTCTTTCTCGTGTTCCATGTTCCGTGTCTTGTTTTCCTTACTCTCAGTCTCCTGGTTTTATCTCAGTCTCCCAGTCTTATCTCAGTCTCCCAGTCTTGTCTTGTCTCCATTTCGTTATCATTCTCGTTATGGTTTCATATCTCCGCTCAAACCTATTCTTGTTCCATCTCAACTCCATTCCATTTCATCCAATGCTGTCTCAGTGACTCCATCCAGCCGTTGCGCCCAAGTCTTCCTCAACCTTAATGACCTCACAAACTCCGCGATTACAATTACGAACCCCAACACTCTTTCACCAGATCCAAACCTCACTCTTTGCTCAGTCCCAGACTCCATCAACCCCAATTGATCTTCCATCAAACCCCAGCTCCGCTCCCATTGATCGTGTAGCCTCCTACCCTTTTGCATCCACAAATCTCCCATACGGTCTTCTGTCTGAACTCTGCCAAGCCCGTCTCCTTTCCTCGCAATCCGACTTTTCCAGACCTCCCTGGACCTGTTCGGATCACATCCCACCAACTATCCGCACAAGCAATCAGTGTCCAGAATGCTTTCGAGTGTCTGGTTGCCAGTGCAAGGGGATCATGCCCGCCTAGTAAGGACTTGCCCAGTGCAGCTGAGCCTCCAGGGTCAGCGGAACCTGGAGTGTCTGGTTGCCAGTGCAAGGGGATCATGCCCGCCTAGTAAGGACTCAGCTGAGCCTCCAGGGTCAGCAGAACCTGACATAATATCAAGACTCTACCTTACCCCATCCGTGATGCCCGCACTATCTCCGCACACATGATCAAATAACTCCGATGTCTATGGTCTACCCATGCCTGGAAACCCTTATGATTCATATGGCCCTGCCCAATTTGCTGAGGCACATTGAGTCGCGGATCTGACACCAAACGTCCCCTCCACTCCAGTTACATCCATACAACGGCTCCCCCCACGGACACCCTCCCCAACCCACACCCAACCTCAAACCCCTCACGCAGACCGTCAAATCATCTCCCACCCCACCCTTACCCTCTCCGCCAACTCTGTTCCCTCACACAAAGTTGACCCCAACGTCACCCAAAGAACAGCATTCTAAAACCTGGCGACCATCTGACCAAATGAGCGACAATGTCTCCGGCACCATGCCAACCCTCTGACAAACAATAATGCCAACCCGCTGCGAAACAGTCACCCATTGCATGAAGGATCGCCAGCCACGATGAGACCACTGAGAACGCACTTCTCCGAAGCCCACCTGTGGATCCACCGACCCACTAGCAACCCCACAGACTGACAAATGTGACTAATCACCAACAACATTACCGAACCCTACTACCAACCACCCAACCCTCACCACGATCACCCCTGAGAAACTATGCCCTCTGACAACTAGCCCCAAAATCACCGAAATCAAGCTCAACCCAACAACCCCAACAACAGAGCAAGAACCCCAGACCTAGGCTACGCTCCAACCCCAGAACCTGCTTCCGGTCAGTTGGGGACCTCGGTC